>CM021106.1:415845373-415956813 GCA_007115665.2 Sequoiadendron giganteum
TATATTGCAGCAGCATCTTGCTCTACACAGGTACTTTCGATGAAGCAAACTTTGATGGACATAGGTGTGGTGAGTGATGAACCTACTTCTATCTATTGTGACAATACAAGTGCTACAAACATTTCAAAGAATCTAGTGATGCATTCTAGAACAAAGAATATATCTATCAAGTATCACTTCTTGAGGGAGAAAGTATTAAGGAATGAAGTTAGACTTGAATATGTACCTACCAAAGAACAAGTTGCAGACATATTCACTAAAGCCCTTCCAAATGATACTTTTGAGTATCTTAAAGGGAATTTAGGAGTTTATTCCCCTCCTTCTTTGAACTAAGTGCACATGGAGGTGCATCAATCCAATGGATTCACACTCTTTTGTTCTAGATTGATGGTTGAGGTCTGCTCCTCAGGGGGAGTAGAGAAGTGCTTTGTTGCAGTATGTAATGTGGGTGTACTCCTTAGGGGGAGTGAACAGAGATTTGTTTGGCAAAAATGTCCTTTTCCATTGATGTCAAAGGGGGAGAGAGAATCATGTGAGAATTATATGCTTGCCAAGTTGTCACTTAAGAAAATCATGTAGGATGTGGGAGAGAGAATCACGTGAAAATTCTATGCTTGGAAGGTCGTCGCTTCTAAGAATCATGTATACTATCTTTGATGGTTTTTCACATCATGTGTTGCCATCAATGACAAAGGGGGAGATTTTTGCAAGTATGGATGTGTTTAGTGGTGTTTTCATTCATTTTGTCATTGATGTCAACACTGTACAAGTTGAGTAAGTTGGATTTTGCTAACTACTTTTGAGAAAAATTTAGAACTAATGAAAGTTGTGTTGAAGTATGTTCTAGGTGTGCTCTGGTATTGTGGTCCACATTTCTCCTGTGTTGACCCAATTCCTATGTGTATTTATAGGTGTGTTCATAAGCTTAAATGGATTGTACATTCTGAGTTTCAGCTTTTGGTTCAATGGAAAGTAAAAGTTATGTTCACTGGTGTGTGAACTGGTTTGTTAGAGTTATCTGGTTATTGACTGCGAGAAATGTTTTGGCTCCGTAGTCTCCTAGTATTTGGTTTCAAATCTTGTGGATATGGGATATTACTCTTTCTGATGGTTTATGTGTTCTGAAACAATTGCTTGTGGTTTGGCGCTCTAGAAGACCCGCTCTAGAGTTTTTGTGGTTTTGTTGGTTGTCCTGGTTGAACTGGGGAAGTGTTGTCTACAAATGAAGTTTTTTGAAGTTGTTTTGGATGTATCTGAGTTGTTCTCATATATGGTAAAATGATTGGTGAAGCATGTTGATCAATCTGCATGTGTTTATCTTGTTGAATATGTGTGTACTTCAAAGATCATTGGTGTTTTCATTAGGTTTGGCTGACCTGGTGTCTACACATTACATTTGGCTTTTGCATCGACTTAAGGAAGCATGTGTGAGCTTCAAGATGTTATTTGGGTCATAAATTAAATATGCATTTGGTCCCCTCACATTCTTATCCATCGCGAGAATGTTGAGTAGCCAACCTAGTTTGAATTTGTAAATGAAATTGTATAGCCAACCTTGGAGAATTTTCCTGAGGTTGAAGATGGTATAAATACAAGTTAAGTTGTAACAAATTTCATATCCATCCATCATTTGATTCAAGCAAGAGAAGAGTGTGCGAACAAGTGCGAAAATAAGAGTGTGGAAGAGCGAATTGTGGCAACAGTACTTCATTGTATTCATAATCTTCTGATCAAGTTGTGAAGTGTGTGGAACTCCTAGTGGTGGATCTTTATCTATTTCTTTGTATTTTTCTATAGGTAGTGCACCTCTCTTTTTGGACAGTGAGTCCTAAGGCAGTGAGCCCTTGATCTGGGTAGTGAGCCTTTGTATTTGGGCAGTGAGCCCTCTATTAGTGAGCCTTTTGTATCCGGTATTTCATTACTACTATATTATGATTTAATCCTCACCATGGTTTTTCCCTCATTAGGGTTTTCCATGTAAATCTGGTGTCTCTAGTATTGTGTTTATGTTATCTCCATTTTCTTGTTCACACTTAATAATAGATTGCAGATAAAGTGAAATTGATTAATTTAAGAAGTAAAGAATTTGATACAACTAATTCACCCCCTCCTCTCAGCTATCTTGTGCATTTCAACACATCTGATTGATTGTATGTATGTAATTAGTTGTTTTCTTGTTTCTTATTTGTTTTTTTGTTTTTTTGTTTTTGTTTTGTTTATTCTTGTTTGTTGTTGTCTTTTTCTTTTCTTTTTCCTTTTTCCTATTTGTTTTGTTTTGGGGGACCTTCATTTTCTCCATTTCAAAGTGAAGTGATAGTTATTCAATGCATACTAGGGGTACTAGGATAGAGAAATTGGTTTAGGTGTTTTTAGGTATATTTGTGTAGACACATAAAAATGGCCTAGACTCGCAAACCACATTCTTCTATATCATGCTTCATCTCAACATAATTAAAATATTTAATTATGTCTTATAGTCCAATGTCAACTATTAATTAAATAATTCTTAATTACTTAATTAATTCACATCTTTATTCCTCCTAACTATTTAAATAAATAAATTACATTTATTATTTAAATACGTCGCTAATTGCTTATGTCACTCTATAATTAAATAAATTCCTAAAGTTATTTAATTATTACTTCCTCATGATTATTAAATAAATAGATCTTATTTATTTAATACGTCATTAATTATTTATGTCTTCTCATAATTAAATAAATTCTTATTATTTATTTAATTATTATCCTCTCCAACTTTCTTTCTAATTTTAAATAAAATCATCTATTTAAAATTACCCACTTTCTAATTTTCCTCCACAATTGAATAATCTTAATTATTAAATTGTCTTATTGATTTCTTTCTAAATTTAAATAAAAGCATTTATTTAAATTGGCAACTTCCCTCTTTCCAACTAAATAATTTTAGATTATTATTATTTACTGTCACATGAATTCACCATTTTGGAATTAATTTAAAATATTAATTTCAAAATAGCATTTCTCTCCACAAAGTAAGTTATTTCTAAAATAACTTGATTTTCTAAATATCTTCTTCTTGCTCAATCTTTATCTTCCTGATTTTTACTAATTTCATCTCAATGTCACGTTTATTCTCTACCATTGATTTAATTTCTTAAATTAAATCTTGTCCACATATTTTGGGTTTGTTTCCCTAACCCTAATTGAGAGTTGCCTTATTGAATCTTGACCTTTTATTCTAGGGCATTCCTCAATCTCTCATCTTGTTCATTCGTTCAAGATTGCATTTTCTATAAAATGACAATCTTGATCTCATTTTTGGGATCAATCATTTGTTTAATTTATTTTTATTATTGGCATTCTCATCTTAGGCTTTTTTTTATTTAATAATTTGCATAATAGAATTAACTTTCTAGTTTGCATAGATTTATTTATAAATCCTTCAAAGGAATTTGCTTAAGGGCTAGGCATTATAGAGTTTGCTCACAAATCTGAGGGCATCCATTATCACAACAACAAGCTTGAGGAGGTACAATGGAACTAGTCATGGAGGAGAGAAATGGGTGAGACTGTTCTAGTTTCATTCCTTTTCTTTCATATTCTCCTTTGCATTCCATTGATTGATTGATTAATATTATTGCATGCATGTTCTAACCAAGATCTGTTTTGCAGGAAATATATTTAGATCATTACAGTTTGTTGAAATATTTTGTTCTGAAACTTATGTTTTATGTTCATTTTAATAATAGTCTGAAAGGTTAAGAACAAACAGGTACATTGTAAGTGATCTCATAAACCACGACTGAATCTTCACATAATAGATTAAAACATCTATTTTTGTAAGGGTCTATTTTTCTTAGGGTGATTATATTAATGATTCAGGTGAAAAATTTGAGTCCTCAACACTGTCATGAGGTCCACCATAGTTCTCAAACCGCATTTTAGGTTATTGCATCTGATTATTGAGAAAAGATAAGAAAATAATTTCTCCAAGTAAATCCTATTCAAAAGAAAAGAGAAACATGAATCATGGAAAGCTCAATATAATAAGGGTAATTCAAGTATCTCTATCGAGGCTATGGACGCCTGGCTAGTAGTAGAGAAATACTTCGAGAGAACTAGAGGTATCTCCGTCTGGGCTATAGATGTCTAGTTGGTAATGAAGCAATGCCTAGGATATCATTGCATGACAATTAAGACGGCTCAACTCACATAGCTTGAATTTTAAATACAATCTTTCAGGGATAGGTAGGGTCTTTAGGGAAAGGATGCACCATACATATACACACTCATATTCAAAGTTATTATTGTTGATTTATGTTTGATATTCCAGCTCAACCTTTTTTTTTGTAATTGATCATACTTGAGTTAAAATTTTCATAAACCAAAGGTTTTGAATGGCTGAATTCTTTAGTATCTTGAAAATGGGTAAACTATTTTCCTAGTTGAGTCACCAATTGTTATGCCTTGCATAACCATCCCCATTTTGTTTTGGTCAAAATCGGTCCCCCTTTTGTTTTTTTGTCCGTGGTGTTCCTGTTCGGGACTTAGGAGTTGTTTCTTTTTCTCCTAAGTCATGTTTTCCTTTGTTTTTCAGGTTTGGGTTTCAAACCAGCAGTGACACTAGTTACTTTTAAAATTTCAAGTTCTTGTTTGGGCCACAATCCCAATCCCCGTGCTTTTCCTTGTCTTTTTCTTTATCTATCAGAGTCGGGTTTCAAATTGGAACCACTACCTTACACTCTTCAAGATGTAAGTTCCTAATGAAGTTTTGATCTTGACTTTCATTTTCCTCATGAATTTTGCTTGTGTTAGAATCAGACATCAGGCCGGAACCAAAACCAAGAACTTTGCAAATTTCTTTTTCCTATTTCCACACCGATCTCAACTTCTAACTCTCTTTGTGTTTTTCAAGATCAAACATCAGACCGTGACTTGCACTAAGAACTTGTCAAAGTTTTGGTTTCATCTCTTGACCTGATCCCCGATTCCTGCTTTTCCTTGTCTGTTTGTTAGGTTTTAGACCCCAAACCTTTGTTTAAACTTTGAATTGATTGAAAGTTAGGTGGTCATTCATGTCTCGGCCCCATTCCCCACTTTCCTACATTCTTGCTACCCACATTTACAATGCCTCGATCCCAAGGCCCAATCAAACTGCATTTATTTCTAACCATTCGCACGTGCAAATTGGTTTTTATTACATCACTCCTTGATCTTTGTTTATTTTGACTTTTACAGTTTGAAGAGGAGAACTTCAGTGATGCCACGAGCTAAAGTTTGAGGAGGTGCTTCAATTTCATCATGTTGTTAAAATTCCTGGGTGTGTTCGTAGGTAGGGGTGTTTTGCTTTGTGTTTCCTTTGTTTTTCTTCATTTTATCAGTGTTTGCTTCCCTTTCTATGCGTGTTTGGTGTTTTGTTTTCTTTCTTTGCTTGCCCTTGGCTTGTTTCATTTTAGTTTTCACCGTTATTAAACCCTTTGGTTCATTGGGCACATTTTTCTTTTTCTTGCATTGCTTGTTTTATTTTTTGTTCGCGAGATTGTCCATCCTGCCTTTACCCTAGCTTTCTAGGGTTTTGTCATCCCAAATAGTCAAAATCAAGTTTAAGTTGATGAGTTTGAAATTTTGATCGTTTAAGATCAAAAATCTTGGTCCCAACTACAATCCGATCCCAAAGGCACAATTCAGAGATATTGTTATATGTATTTTTTCCTTTGTTATTGTTACTATGTGATCCTCGATTCCCACCTATATTTTAGATTAGGGAATTGAAACTTCACTTATTGTTACCACTACTTGAGTCTAGGTTCTTTCACCTACCCCAAACCTGACTCCTGATGTTTTATCGAGATCGGGTATCGGACCATCACCATGAAATGATCAAGGGTTTTGCCAAAGTTTTGCTTTATATCCCATGCCTGATCATCAATTCACCATCGGGATCGAAAGTCGGGTTGACATCAAACCTCAGCCATATCATTATGTATCATGACCTCGCGACACCCCAATCCTGATCCCTGAAACAAAATCAGGATCATAGCTCAGGTCTAACCCATTCTTACTTTGCATATTTGAGGTCTGGTTCACGATGAAGTCCAAGTTCTGATTCCCAATATCACATCGAGATCGAAACGTGAGAAGCTGCTTACAACTAGCCATCACTGTGGGTTTTGGTTCTGAATCATAACCTAATCTTGACTTCCAATTCAACATCGAGAATGAAACTCAGCAAAACCCCTTCATACACTTAGTTGGTTAAAGTGTTGCTACTTAGTGAATACCCAATCCTGATAGAACACTATGGAATCAGACCATGGAATTGCACTAACATGTTCATTAGCAAAGGTATCAGTGTCAAGTCATGACCTGAACCCGACTCCCAACAAAGTTTAGTTTTGTGCCTAGAATGATCAAGTTCTTATTTTGTCCTAAACCCAAAACTCAAAGATACTGAACTAACTTATTGAATGGGGTCTATTTTGATGAATATTGATATGATTTGAATTTTTTTCCTGAATTCCTCTTCATATGTCTTTTCTTTTCTTGATAATTTTCAAGAGTGTAGGATAATGAAAAAATGTCTAACTCAGAGGAGGATGTACCCACTGAGGGAACATCAAAGGGAACAAGACCAAATAAGTTAAAACCAAAACAAGTTCCTCTCACAATGAAGTACAAATTCCAAGGGAACCCGATACCATCTAAATTTGGGTTTGAGGTCATGAACATCACTGATACATTGGTGGGGCATCTTGATTTGGAGCAGTTTCACACATATACCTTTTCAGAAGATGTTGCCCCAAGGGAAAAGAGGATTACAGAGTCTGGGCTAGCCCATGTAGCCAATTTTCCTATTATTATGCAGTGTCCTAAGTTCATTCTAACTGCTGCACAAAGATATAACCCTATTCAAAAACAATGTATTGATACACAGGGTAATGTAATAATTGATTTAACCCCAACAATGATCAGACATTTTTTTGACCCTCCTCCTTATCCCAATCTTAAGATTATGACTGAAGATGTTGCACTTAAAATCTAGGCAAAGGATGTGGAAGGAAACAAGAAGTTTATTAACAAGTGGCTTAAGACAGGAAAGAAGTCAATGAAGAAGGTGCCAAATAACCCCAACAGGTCTAACTTTTCTGAAGATTTAGGAGACATAATCACATTTTTGGCTAAAGTATTTTGTAAGGAAAATTGTCACATATTTGAACACTGGGTGTTCCCATTCATCCAACTGATTCTAGAAGGAAAGCAATTTTTGGATTGGGGCCAAATTATATCAGATAACATCCATAACCGACTATTTAAAGTAGCAGAAACTAAGAAATTTTATATGTCTTCATATGTCATATATTGTGTTGCAAGGATGGGATGGTTTCCTAGGATGAACACAAAAGGGTCAATGGATGATGGCTCAGATCAAAAGAAGGTATGGGAACATTATGACCAACTAGAGCTTAAGGAAGCAGAGAAACACTTTAAAAGAGTTAATGATGCATTTTTGTATGTTATCATCAATCATCTCATAGGTGACATTGGTTTCAAATTGTCATGAGAGGCAATGGAGTTCATCCAAGAGTGTGGATATTGGTTTATTCAATACCCCAAGTCAACTTATTTCAAATTGTTCGGTTTTGATGGTCACCCTTTTAAACTGCCAAGGTGTTGTGGTGATAGGTGGGTTTTAATGGAGTTTGCTCAATAGGATGTTGAGGTAAATGCCAAATTTTCCACACAACATAAAAAAAAAATTCATTCTTTCCCAATGCAATTGGGATTTTATTCTTGTTCGTCTTCAATGATGGCTAAAATAACAAAAGAAGAATTTTAGGATCTGAATCTCTAGCAACGTACTTATAAGAAATTCTTTGATCCAAGGAGAAAAATGTATGGGTTGTATGCTTCTCAGTTTCCCCATCATCAACCACTTCTTGAGGACTTTTGGGCCAACCTTCAAGATCAATTTGAAGTGAAGAAAAGCATATATGAAAGATTAACAATTCCCTAGATGAAAGATTTTGAAGTTAAAATAGATATACCAGAGGGCACTATAGATGATGGGATCACACTTGACCCCAAATATGAAATGGATCAAGTTGCCACTAAGGATTTGGAACCCATCAATTGGATGGAAAAAGAAGAAACTAAGATTCGTAAAGTATCACGGGGAATGGTGGACATGAATATAAGATGGATTGAATTTCGGTTAAAGCAACCAAGGGGTACACATTCAAAGAAGAGGGGCTCTAGCACTAAACCTACTTACTCAATAGAGAAAAAACAACAATATAAGAGATTAAATAAAGTTGTTGCAGCAATAGAGGCAACCACAAAAAAGCCTGTCTCAACAGAAGAAGAAATTTCATTACAACAAATTGATGATGTCTTGAAGAAGGGTAAAGTTACTTATGAGGTAGCTACTAATGGAGTTGTTTTAGGATTGGGTGCACACTTTTGGCTACTGTATACCCTGGGGAACAAACTTATGGAGAATTACTGATAGGGTAGGGTTGGATGGAACAATCATTGTTCCATGCTCTGGGTCCTTGTTCTCAAGAACTCCTAGGTGAATCTTCCACCTTAACCTTTAGGTCCTATCTCCTATATAGATACCCCTAGTTATATTTTCCAACCCCACTATCATTTCACTCTCCATCTACCAAGCCAATCTTGGTGCCTTGCTTCTTTTCTTCCCTTAACCCTTAATCTTCCCTAAAGGTCAATTACTCTCAATTCTCAATTTGTTCTTTGCAGGGGTGTGGGAATGCTTCCAACAACTTCCCACCATCACAAATTGGTGCTGATAACTCCACCTTGTTCCCTTTGTCCATCGCTAACTCCAAACCCTCACCTAGGGTTAAAAAGGCTACAAGCCCTAGAGTCCCAATTAGGCCTCCTAACCCGAGAAAGATGGATGGTTCACCAAACTCTCCCAAAGAACCCCAAATCTTTACTTTGGGTTCCTAGTCCTGATACCTAACACTTCAATATTTTCAAGGTCTCAACCCTTGCTTGACCGTACACAGGCCTATCCTTCAAATTAGCAAATTTAGGCCTTTTAGAGCCATTTCTTGACCACCCGATGAACTGTTAGTTTGTTCTCCATCCAAATGGACTGGTGAAGCCTCCTCATTCATAAAAAGTCTTTGCAAGGCTTCCATCTACCTTTCCACCACGTGATTTGTTAGGGAAAGGTCACCCCTGCAAACCAAGTGCTTTGCACTTTTTGACTTTCCTAGCCGGGCACTGTCAAGCTCGCCTAGGAGAAGTCTTCCACAGTGTCTTCCTGTCTCCTACCTACTCCTAGCTCTACCATATTTACAAACATGGAGTCTAGCCCCACTCCCCAAAAGGTCGTACACCAGGTACAGTGGAAACGTGGACTAGTTCTCCATTTTTCTTAGTCTGTTAGTCAGAGCAGCAATTACAAAAAGTGAACTAACTATTAAAAAATGCTTGAAACTAAGGAAACTCACTGTCAACTATTCCTACACACTGCTTGGAAAGTAATTACCCTACATCCTACACTATTCACAGTGTTTGATCAAAGCATTAACACACAAAGTTAAAGCAAAAACACAGGAAATTCACATAAGGAATCACTTTTTTCTTGATTTTGGAACTTCTTCTCAAACTTGAATGCAACCAACCCTACTCTCAGGTCGAGGCCCTCCATTTATAGGTCCATGGAGGTATCTATGCCTCCCTTTGGTTGGACATTACATTTGTCTTGTGGCAAAGGTGCAAAATGTCCCATTTTGCCACTTTTGCCAATTTCCTAGAAACTAACCAAAGTGAGTGTCTAACCTCATAAACTTTTCCACTCCTAATAGCTCCTGATAGCTCCTGTTATTTTATTAAGTCTCCAACTCAATTGCAATGGTCAACATGACCTTATAACTTCAAAAACAAAATTGCCTATGCCTAGTGTTTGCTAGGTGTTTCCTAGGTGCTCCTGCACCAATTACCTTCTACTATCCCCATACAAACTTAGGATACCACTACTACCATGCCATTAACATCAAGAACAACAACCGTTGAAGAGGAGAAGGCCCCTATGATTGATGTAACAAAATCACCTATTTCTTCAAACTCTGAAAGAACTCTATCTCAGGAAGGATAAAGACCTGAATGGGATGAATATTTGAAGAAGGTTAAGGAGAAACTAGGAGAAGAAGAAACGGGGTTTAAAACTTGAAGTTTGTATGGTGAACAATTCGAGTTGAATGAAATTTTAATTGAAAAGGAGCAGGAGGAATAACTAGAAATTTCCCAAAGGTTAGCTACTGAGTAGTTAGCTTAGGAAGAGGAAGAACAAAGAAAGAAAATTGAAGAGCTAACCCGACAAATGAAGGCTGAAGAAGAGGCTCTTGAATGTGAAGTGGAGCAATAGAGAAAATTTGAGCAAGAGAAGGATAAAAAAGAAGAGCTCCGGGAGAAAGAGTTGGAGAAATAGAGGTTGATAGATGAAGAAGAGGTTGGAAGGAGAGAGGAGGAAATAAAGAAGATGGAAGAAATTAGAGCCCTAAATGAGAAGATGGAGTAGGGATGATTATAGAAAGAACAAGAATATTAGCAAAAGGCTTCTTCTTAGCAAACTGTTGGGGTAATTTCTTCTGCATCTTCATCTTTGACACCCCCCAGTGTTCAGCAAGTGACTACTCAGCCTGTTGTTCCCACTTGTCTCAAGCTGAATTTAGAAAAGAGGCAGCAAGTACAAGCTCAGCTAGTCACATGGGATGAGATGATCGAGGAGATTGACAATGAGAAACCAAGGAAGAAGCCTCATGTAGTAAATTCAACAAATTTGACTGATGAAGGAGATTTGATAGCAAAAATTTCTACTCATATTGTTGATAAGGATAATAGAGACCTATAGGCCGAGGATTATTAGATAAGCACTGCTGATATGGGAAACATACAAGGAATCAACACCAATTCAAGGCTAATCAAAGATAATCAAGCTAAAGATTAGCTTAAGGCTCAAATGGGAAAGATGAAATATTTTCTAAAGGAGTTAATTTCATCCACTCTTGAATAACCCACACCATCGGATATCCCTATTTTGATGAGTCAGAAGGAGGTGGATGGATTGAATGAAATGAAGAAGAAGGCCAATGGTTTGATAGTTGGTTTAATTTTTTCAAGTTTGACATAGATAAGCATTTAGATGAAGGTTTTAAACACTATTGTGCATGCCTGGCCTTGGTTAAGACAATGGAAGAATCTATAAGGGAATGGTGGGAAGAAGAAGAGAAGCTCAGGCAGTACTTGGGAAAGTTCAAAGTGTTAAAATTTCCAATGAAGAGTTGGTCCAGTCACAGATTTTGGGTGATAAGAGCCCCAAATATATTTCGAAGTCTATTAATGTGTCTATTTTCAAAAACAAATAATCTTGTTGAAAAGAGAATAGATATGCTCAAAGGAATTCATGAGATATGGGAAAATACAAGCATATTTGAAAATATTGTTGCAAAACTCATTACAAAGGTTTCACCCCCAAATCAAAGACTCAAATCATTAGGGGAAATAAAATATTATTGGGAGGTGTGACTTGATAAGTTAATGAAATAAGTAGACACTGTCGAATTAACTCTTATGGATAGGCTGCTAGATATTAGATGTGACATGAGGTGGGCAATCTTAGACGTTGGCTAGTTAAGGGAAGTAGTTGTTACAGTGGAAAGGAGGTTTGAGGAGTCAAAGTTCAAAGTTGACTAGTTTGATGGACCTGATGATGATACGTTAAAGCGGATTTTCTCCAATTATGATGAGTATCACGGGATTCTTCATGAGGAGGATAGGTAGGTCAGGTGCCTTTTTAGGAGAGTAGTATTTCCATGTTATTTTTTTAGCAGATGGACTACTCCAAATCAGTTTTTGGTAAATTAGAAGTTGGGCACATTGATCAACAAAAGACAAAATCAGAACTTACAGTCAGATTTTGATTGAGGAAGTATGTGGCGTACCTTTCAGCACCTACAATTTCAGCTGAGATAAACACTCAGAGTTAACTGGGTGTCCCTATGATTGTGGATCTGGGCCCTAGATTGTGGATCTTGATTTTTGATAGGGGGAATTGATGCTAATTTTGGTCTATAATTAAAAATTCTCTCCTCATTGTAAAGGTCAACTAATTGAAGTTAGATTAGCTACCTAAAGATAGATTAGATACAGTTTACAATTTTTTATAGCTTTTATCCAAGATACTCAAACATTTTACAGCTTCAATGCAATTAGTTTTATTTCAAAAGTTTATTAGTTTAACGATGATGTTAATGAACAATGTTATTCGTATGCCAGTGAATCTTGTTGTGCATAAATGTTTCTTAGTTGATGAAAATCAATAGAAGAATCTGAATTTGAAAACCATTTTATTGCATTATTTGTGGACAATATTTCATAATATTTGTTGATTTGTTAATTTTAGTAATGAGCTTATGGGATTGTGTAATTGAAAATTTCTAAAGAAAAAGTGGTGATGAATAGTTGTATGCTTTAACTCTGCGCCATGAATGGATGCAATGGTATGGACTGTTTCATAAATTGTATTGTTCTATGGTTTTAGTGAATTAGGAAAATGCTCATTATTAGAATTGACTGTCTAAATTAAAAGAAGTCTGTATTCATGATTTTTTGTCCTACACCTTGATCTATCTTTTGTTTTTTTATTTAAACCCCCAATGTTAAATTGTGTTGCATTGTCTAGTTTGTACTCGTTTACCATTATGCCCCTTGAATATTGCAGTTGCATGGACCACTAAATAATAACAACATAGTTGAGAACCAACTATAAAGACCTTGGAAGATAGGTGGTTTTAGATCATTTATCTTTTTTAGGAGAAATGAAGTAGAAATATTATGTTTAATGTTGTTGTGTTACATTTAAACATCAACAGTGACAAGCAACTTGTATCACAAACTCAGGATTCTAAGAAGCTATTGGAAAGGAATCCGCAAGGTGTATGCTACTGTGAATAATTGACTTCATCCCATTGGCAACAGTTTTTTTTTTAGTTCTCTCAACAAACTTAGAAATGTCCACATGATCGATCTTTGTATCCTTGATTTCATCAACATTTGATGAAACTACTGTAGGAGGAAGCACACCTTGGTATTTGTACTTCATCAATTTCCCCTTGGAAGGAGATAGATTTGGCATTCGTAGAAGAATGGACTTGCAGAAGTGTAGATGCAAGATCTCAAAAAGCATGCAAAAAGAAACTTCATGAAAAAATTAGCATTTTTCAGATGTTAGAAAAAAATTGTATTTAGGAAATAGAAATGAGGGTGAAACAGAATGATTGCATGAAAAAATGGGGTTTTGAGTGCGATGAATGTGAAAAATGAAGCACAAAGGTTGACTTGGTAAAGCAAGAAAATTTCCTGTGTTAGGAAAATTTGGCGAGAAATGTTCATATGCTTTGCAAAATGATGAAACTACAAATGTAAATTGCCTTTGATTAAAAATTTGCAAAGTCATTAAAAATTAACGACATTGCAAGTGGCAAGTTTACTTTTTTTGCAAATTCGGCAAAAATTGCTGACTTTACAATTTGGGAAGATCGTTTATTTATTTTTTGTCAAATTGTTAAAATTCAACAATTATACAAGTAAACCTATGTTTTTACTTGTTGGGTCAGGGAAAAACCCCGATCCTACAAGTGAGGTATGATATTACTCGTACTAGCAGGAAAAAACCATGACTATACAAGTTAAGTGACTGATTTTTGCTAAGTCGTGAAAATTTAACGACCCTACAAAGAAATCTTTGGTGTTGTTGGATTGAGGAAAAACCCCAAACCTACAACTTGGGAAGATCAAATTACTTTCACTTTCAATGAAAAATGTCGACTATACAAGTTCTATGGGAGAGACAATCATTTTGTAATCTCGACAAAATTACTAATGGTACAAATGATACATGGAATTGTTTGTAGGGTCGGGCAAAAATATCGGCCATACAAATCAATCGTTGGGAAGTTCATCGGATTTACATTTTCATATGCGAGGTTTTACGGTACATTGACAAACGACTTAAAAATTCTTTGTATGGTCAGGGAAAAACCTCAGCCACATAAGTTACAAATATGGCCTTTAAGCTCATTTGTATCATCGGGAAAAATTATCGATGATGCAAATTAGGGAATGGTTTATGCATGATCGGTTTTAACACCCGGCCCTAAATGTTGGCAATAAGGTTTATTACTTGTAGGCACGGAAAAGAAACCCACGCATACAAGGATGTGTTTGTTTAGTCGGCTGACATGTCACTCATGAACTTGATTTCAAACATTTGATTGGTGAAAACCATCGATCAAACATGGAAATTTAATATGCACAAAGGAAAAAAAAATTGAATATCAAATAGTAAACACAAAATGGAAAGGGTAAATTTAAGTTAGAAAACCCTAAATGAAAACTGAGAATAGCAGACGTGGGTTAACAAAACCTTATGTTTACAGGCTGACACACAAGATGTGAAGGAAAATGAAAAACCTTAAGAAAAATGTAAATACAAACACAACCATTTCAAAAATAATGATCTACAATAAAAAAAAAAAACCTTAAACATTCAATAGATGATAAATAAAATGAACAAAAAGTTGAAAGAGCGAAAAAACATACCCGGAGAAAAATGAAGCCCTAACTTGAGACTGATCAAAATCCAACACAAGCAACACCCACAAATAAATTTGAACACCTTAAGCAATTTCGCAGTAGATGAGAGGATGAATAACAAATGAAAATGAGGAGGAAAAACAAATTAAAAGGCTTTAAAACCGATTTGAAAAGACATTTAAAAACAACATTAAATATGTGTGTGCGAAGACCGAGATTGTAGGAGCGGGTGTTTTTGGTGCGCTTACAAATTAGATTTGACATAAATTGTAATGTCATGAAAATTTGATGATTATGCAAATTAAATTAATGTAACTTGCAAGGTCAGGGAAAAACCCTGATCCTGCAAGTAACTTGTTCTTTTTGCAATCTTGACTTGTAGGGTCGAGGAAAAACCCTGACCTTGCAAATATAGAAAATTTCTAACTCATGAAGACTTAACTTTCACAATTCGTGCAAAAAGGAAAATTTTGATGAACCAGCGGAGGTAATCGCTCGGAAGACGTTCCAAGACTTAAGACCAAACATGAGGGAAAATTGAGATTTTCCTCATTCGGCATGCTTAGAGTACACGAGAAAATGAAACAAAAAATTTTTGTAGGGATTATCCTATGAATCAAGCTCAGATGGATTCAAGGATAACAATCAGGAAATGATGATCTATTTTATTTACCTAACACACAATGCTCACAAACATATTTTTTACCAATAGAATAATTAGAAATACTGTCAACCAACTTTTTATTCAAAATGATCTTAAGATCCTCTTCACTTATGTGACCCAATCTATGGTGCCACAACATACATGCATTTTCAATGCCAGTTACATTGGCAGAATACAAAAAGTGGAATCATTAAGCCTAAACAAAGTCCCAATTCAAGATCCTTTAGCTCTCACCAAAATCCCTCTTACCAACTTGCAACCAGACTTGTCAAATGTCACATGCATTCTAGGATCATTCAACTTCGATACTGAAAGTAAATTTCTCGCAAGTCCTGGAATATGTAAAACATGATCAAGGGTTTTAACCCTCCCATCACTAAAACAAAACTTTACCTTTCCCTTACCAACAATCTTCTTCATGTTGTTATCACCAAGGAAAACTTCTCCCCCATCATAGGCTGAATATGAAGTAAGCCACTCCTTGTGAGGATTCATATGGTACGAGCAACCCAAATCAATCTTCCAAGCATCATCACTAATAGTGTTAGCAAAAATAAACAAATCATTAGAATCACCATCTTCTGAGGAATTTTTCATGGAAGTATCCAAACTATTTTTCTTGTTTCTACACTCCTTCACATGCCCTCTCTCACCATAATTCCAACACTTCACTCTGCTCTTCCTGGGGTTTTTAGAACATCCTTTAGACTTATCTCTCTTCTTGTCCCCTTTAGGCCCTCCTTTTTCTTTGGACCTTCCTCGCACATGCAAGGCATCTTAATAGCCTGCATTCATGGACTTTATCCTCGTTTCTTCCAAAATAATTATTGCAATGAGACTATCCATCTTTAGTTTTATACTACCACCACTTATGGCAACAATTGGGATTTTCCAAGATTCGGGTAAAGAAAAAAGCATCAAAATACATTTATCTTCTTCTTTTATCTTAACATCTATAGATATAAGATGACTTATAATCATATTAAAATCATTTAAATGTTCTGCAATAGAATCACCATCCTTCATTTTCAAAGAATACACACATCTTTTGAGACACAATTTATTAGTTAGAATTTTAGTTTGATAGATTTCACCTATCCTCCACAACTTGAATGTGGTAGATTCTTCTGAAACATTGGAGAGGATGAAATCTACAAGACACAACCGAATGGTTCTTTGTGCTTTCTTTTCCATTTTGTTCCAATCTCCATCACACATTTTTTTGATTTCTTTTCACTTGAAACTACCAACCATTGATATCTATCTTCAAGGAGATCCTCCATCTTCAACTTCCACATCTCATAGCCAGTGTCATTGAACTTCTCAATATCTAGACGAGAGGTAGAAGTTATGTTTTATAATCTTCTTCACAAATCTACAAAACCCACAATGCACAAGCTCCCACTGCAACCAAAAAACCTTCAACACTCAAAAGAAATTTGTCCCTCTCTTGATAGAATTTTTAGCTTTGATACCAAATATTGAAAATCAAGATATAACTTGCAACAATATGAACTTATTAAAGTGGTTAAAAATATAAAATTATATTTATTCAAGATTATCATAAAGAGATTGTGTGATTGACAATTGCAATACCATGAGTCATCAAACACAAGTGACACAAGATATACATGGAGAAACCCTTGTAGGAAGATACTCCAAACCCAAAGAGATCCAATTTTTGTATCAATCTTCAAGGAAGAACATCAATACAACAATCCTCTTTGTAATCTAGCAGCACGTCATCGCTTTGACAACCTACAAACAAACTCTTACAAACCACCCTTTCATGGCTCCAATATTTAGAAGTTTGTGGGAGAGAATACCACAAATGGTATCCCAAAACAACAAGAAAACCAACTTGGAAAAACCCACTCCCCTCTTAGTGGAAAAATCATAAACATGGAATAAAATAATGAATAATCATATGGCCTTCACATGGGTGTCTAACCCACAACCAATTAGATTTGGTCAAACCTGAGTGCTCCATAACTCTCTAACGATTCTAATGGCTTCATGCAAGAACATGCACCAACATAAAAACCTGGGAATCCAACCATGCAATATCATGCAAAACATGCAAATAACATGCAAGGACATGCACACCAAAGTGGTCCCCACTCACAAAGTTGGAGGCCCAAGAGGAATATCCTCCAAAAATGCTCTGTAATTGCCATTGTAAAGTTTGAATGCAATTAAAATTTGTCATAGGAAAATAAATAATAAATATTTTATCCCTCATGTCCCTTAGAACACTTCCCAAATAATGTGGAGACACATAAATCAACTTAGGATAGCAATTATAGTGTCACCTATCCTAACAGGTAAGTGTGTATATAGGATATGTAAGAGGGGGGGTGAAAAATACAACCAAAAGAAAGTGTAAATCCTATGGAAGATGTTGACAACCCAATCACGCTAACCCACTCTAAGAAAAACATAAATAAGTTAAATCTATGTGTAAGAATTTCCATAACCAAATGGTCTTCAATTCCTATTACAAGTTGGTGTTGATGGTGGTAAAGTGGATTCTTGGGGATGATTTTTCGGTAGCTAATAATAGGCATAGGGTAAAAGTTGATATTTCATCTATATTTGTGGCTTCACTCTTGGACTTGAGCGAGTTGAAAGGCATGGTTTGAACTCTGGCCTAGGAGTTGGTAAAGAAGGGCTTTCTAGGTAGTTTGGAGGATGTCCTCTTAACAACTAGACTAGGTTTGGGCATTCCCCAACCAAAGGATATCAAACAATTCTTGGAGGACAAGGTGGTGGCGCAATGGTACCCTTGCAAATCTCAACTCTACCACACTAATGAGTCATCACAACAAGGCAACTAAGGGTTGCTCATTCCTGCAAAAGATCACCAACCTAGAGCCAAAATTTGGCATCTAGTGGATATATAAATTTATCAACAAGGAGTATGAGGTAGAGGAATAGGTATTATCTTAATATGGATAGTATCAACAATGTAAATTTTTGAATATAGATAATATGTAGTTCGAGTTCTGATAGACCCTAGTATAGATGTTAAAAATACAAAATTATATGGCTTGGGATTTTGTAATTCCTTGGAGCAGATGGTAGTATAGAGTATAAGAGGGGAATTAAAAATTTTAAGGGATCATGAGGGGATTACCTGGTTTTTTCAGTGTAATGAAAAAATATCTATAGTATTTTATAATGATTAATAGAAAGGAATAACCCTAGTTATGGGTTTACCTAAAAAAAAAAGAAGAGAATATCCATAACCTAATGAAATGGATAAAAATCATACACCAATATAAGGGTCATTTGCATGAATACAAATCTAATCGGATTTAAAAAAGATAAAATAAAATTCAGAACCAATATTTAAAAATAAATACAAATAAGAACAAATAAAACTTAGAATATATATACCCATTCTTAAGTCAAAGCATACCATTTATACACCTATAATTACATAAAATTCATTGTAATTAAATTTCCTAAACAAAGGAAAAAGGGCATGGGTGTGTTATTTTCACCACTACATAATTATAAATAAACTGAAAATTAGACCCATAGGTTCAATGGGCATGTTGGTAGTTTTGTGATTACAACAAACCTTTTTTAGAAATTAATAATTTACCCTATCTCAATTACATGATCAATGATACAAAATATATGGGCATTAGTAAACAAAGTCACTACAACTAGATTTTTAGTCAATTTAATCATAAAAAAAGGTTCAAGATGAACACAATATCATAAGAGTTATATCATATCCATTTAATATTTCATGTCTATCATAATTAGATTAAACTTACCCTCTATTGAGTCAACATAACAAGTCTAAAATGGAACAAATTAGAAGTGACATATTTCTTCTAGATGATTAGTAAACCATATAATAAATGAATAGATTAATGAATGTCTAGTGAACATAATAATATGGATCTAAAAATAGAAAAATGATCATTACACAATACAAATTGAAGATCACATCTTTCTTCTAGATGAATAGTAAATTTTTTATTAATTGACTTTTAGAACAATACAAGCTAAGCATGTGAAAAAATTGTAGAAGTGATTAGAATTTTTCCTTCTATAATTTTAAGACTTGTATTGTTGCCTATATTGATTAGTGTTCAAGTATAATGGGTTATGGATCTTGTGCCAAAGTTGGTTTCTTTTAGTAGTATCATTGTAACAAAAACAAGAACACTCTAGTTAAACCTCTGACATGAGACCACAACCATAAAAAATCTAAAACAAAAACAACGTAGAGAGGTAATAGTTGTTAATAACAACTAAGGATAAAAATTAAAATTAAATCTTGTATTAGCATTGTTTACAACTAGATGGAAGACCCTCTAAAATGATTAGGCACATTATATTCATCACTACATAGAATTTCAAGGAGAGATGATGTGCAATGTCAATCATTGCATGCGTTTAATAGGTACCTAAATGAATATTCTCTTGATTGTCATAGTGATTCATAATAAATCATAACATGACACATAATATTGAAATTTAATCATAAGCCAGGAATTTAAAATGATCTCAAAAGGCCCATGTCAAAACTAGGTAAAACAAGGAAACATTTTTTTATAACACCTTGTTTTTAAGAGATTCACTCCTAGTCATTGATTTTAAATATTTAAATTTGTATGGCATTTAAGATAAAATGGATAAATTGAATCTTAAGCCTCAAGATATAATTTATTATTCCCATGACTAATTAAAGTTGAGTTTTTGAGTGAAGAGACGCTAAAAACAAATATATTTTATTGATATTAAAAACCTTATTTTAAAAATATTTTTCATAACATTAATAAAATTTAGTTTTAAAAAAGATGTTGACCACTTAATAATGAAAATTTTATTTTAACATTACAAAAAATAATTAGTGTCCCATGATAACGTTAGCCCGACTCTTTCTAAAAGTTTTGAACTATATTTTAAACATTAAAATATTACTCTCAAAAAAAAAATGGTGGTATTCAATATACATGTAAAATGATTTATTAAAATGATTTTTTATATATATAAATTAGGCTCAAAGGGGACCTAACCCCAAATACATCATTTAACTTAGCATTGCAGCCATTACAAAATTACAAAATATGACCAAAAAATGCCTATCCTATCTGACACTATTTTTCGACTTTTTCAACAGCTTCCCCAACACCATCACCTAGCTCCCTGATCACCTCTTCTCCACTTGATGTTGTCGGGAGGGCCAACGCCACTAGTCTAGTCGCTAAGTTGTTGACCCCTATTATCTCCTTGAGGAGGGTGATATTCCTAGATACCTAAAACATTCTTGCCTCCTGGTTTTCCCCTACACTCCATAATAGAAACGGGATCCACAGGCGATTGATGTGAAGGGTCAGCAGGGGCCACACCTCACTCATGGGTCTCAAACCCAGACCTGTCACAACCATATGTAAATAAAATTCTATAGCTTCTTGCCACCTTTCGTTGACCAAACGCCTCATCAGGAACCACACTACTGCAATCTCCTCCCTCACATGGAGAATCCATGCCGTAAACATGGAGGCGATGTTGGATTTAACCTTGAAGTGGTAGGTCAACAACAGAAACCTGATACCAATTACGTGCTTCACTGCCCCCAAAGTCTCCTCGTTCATGGCGTTGAACACCTTCTTGAGTCGAACATCTGAGATTACCTCACAAATTGTCATCTTCCACTCCTTGGCACTAGAGCAGATGGTCATCTCCAATTTTGTGTGAAATTGGTGATGGGCATTGCTCCTTCTTTAAGCCATTGGTCGCCACCATCCGCACCATGGATTTAATACTTCTCCTGACATAGCATTGAAGCCTCTCGACAACTCACGCCCCACCTTCGTCCTCCACTCATGTGGGATCGTCAGTAGTAAACATTGGCATCCCGGCATGATCTTCCACTATATTAATTGCGCTTTTTGATAATCTATCAACATCGACATTCCCCTCTCTATAGATGTGAGAGACTTGGAAATTATCCAAATTGGCTAAGCCATCTAAGATCCGTATGAGCCATTTATTCAGCTTTCAATTGAGGGTTTCTCTTGTCCTTATCATGTTTATAATGATCATGGAATCTCCTTCGAGGTGTATCTTACTCTGACCCATTTGTTTGTAGAGGTTAATTCCCAGCCAAGCAGCTTGGATTTTTGCTTCATTATTTGTTCCATCCACCAATTTTTTTACTTATTCTACTAGCCAATTTCCATTGTGGTCCCTTTGCAACTTGCAGTTGACGGGCCCATGTTGCCCTAAGTTGTTTTGTCAAAGTTCACTTTAACCCAACATGTGCTCGATGGATACCATTTAACATCAACCCTTAGGTTAATGCGAAGATCATCCTTTCGACTCCCATAAACAGGGGTTATTAAAATGATTTTTTATTCCTTATACATATGTTTAATTTCAAATATAATAGTGTTTATATATTATAACTCAAATTTCAGTGCAATATCAATAATACAACAATCCCTGGAATTAATGGAGAGAAGACCGTTTGGGAGGTGGGATTGAGTGATTTGAAGTTGAACTCAATCCCTGGAATTCATGGTGACTTCCAGTTTGGTCAGTCTATGGATTTGGGACTTTTTGTCGATGTTGTTGGGAAAGATGAATCATGCGATGTGGATGCTTTTATGGGTGCTACTGGGAAGGATGGGTCGTGCAGCGGGGATGTGGTCAAAGATGCAATTTTTGAGGGTAAGTGTGTGGTTGAGGCTTCCAAGGAATCTTATGTTGGTTCTCCATCAATGGAGGCATGTCCAAAGGCCCTTGATGGTAATGTGGCTTCTGGTGATAATGTGTGGGCCCCAACTGGGGAGTCATCTGCGACTAATCTGAGAAATCCCTAGATTGAGCATGTTCCAGTGGGCAGTCATCTTTGATTGGGAAGAGATGGGTTGACCTTTTCTCCTCAAAGCTTAAGGGAAAATGTGTTGCGTCTGAATCTATGTCTTCCGCTAGAGTTGAAGGTGGCTTTGCCTTGTCCATTCTTGATTCTCTTGTGGACAAAAATATTGTTAGAATGGACTTTTCACTGGTGGGAAAGTTTCTAGATCCTAGACCTAATATTGAGGAGGTATGCACTTGGGTTCGTAAAAAGTGGGCTTTGAAGGGTCAAGTTGAAGTTGCAACTATGGCTAAAGGATTTTTTTCCTTTGCTTTTTCCTATGATGAAGACCTGCGAGTGGTTTTTCCTAAAGGTCTGTGGACTTTTGGGTGTCTCACCTTGGTGTTGCGTCCTTGGGAGCCTGGGATGGATCTCTCTAAGTGCCTCTTTTATTTTTCCCCTGTGTGGGTGAAGCTATCAAACCTTCCTCTGGAATATTGGGATGAAGAAGTGTTTAAGGCAGTGGCAAACTCTTTTGGGCGATTAGTTTCTATAGATGAGGCCACCCTCTCTAGAAAATGTCTAGTTGCAACAAGATTTTGTGTCATGATTGATCAAGATGTTGTGATGCCCGATTTTTTCTACCTTAACTCTAAGGTGGGATCTTGGAAGCAACAAATTGTCTTTGAAAATTTCTCGTTTGCATGCTTCAATTTCAAGGAAGCAGGTCACTGGGCTAAGGATTGCCTCGCTAAGGTGGTTTTGCCCAAGGTGGCCCCTCAATCTAAAGTTTGGAAGGTAAAGGAGGCTAAGGGGACTTTAGCCCCTTTGGTGCAAGATGAGTCAGTAGCTGGCAAAGTCATGGAGGGAGAAGATAATAGTGAGGATCATTATGTCCCTCAGCCTGAGGGTGATAAGGAGATTAAGAACTCTGAGGACGAGACTGTTGGACAATCTGTGGATCATGTTTTAGATACTTTATGCTCCCCTAAACGTGTTGTCCTAGAGCCAACTGTTGCTCTATCCCCTCCCCCAGATCGTCAGTCTAGGTTTGTGGGTGATGGGGGCGCTTTGGTGGTTGCAGACATAGGGAGTAAGGATGAAGAAGGATATATTCCAGTGAGGGGCAAAAAGAAGAAATCCTCTTCTTCTCATCCCCCTCAACCCCACAAAGGTGTTACCACAAGAAGGAAAAAATCAAACTATGGGTCTAAATAGAGGGGTCAGGGGAGACCTTCTCTGCAGAAAAGTAGGGAGAGGGATTGCAAGCGGGATATTGCATAAGGGGTTCAAAAGACTCTCTTTGAACTATTCTCTAAGAGCACCCCCTCCTCGTGCAAATAAAGATTATTTCATGGAATATTGGGGGGTTGAATAATGTGCACAAGCAAGACCTCCTGAAGAACTTGGTCCAGGATCATACGCCAAACATATTGTTGATTCAAGAAACGAAAATGCAAGTTGATAAGTTAGAAGCTTTAAAGATTGTGGCTTTCATGGAGTTAGCTCGGAGGGAGCCTCAGGTGGCATTGCTACCTTTTAGAATGTCAGGCTGATTAAAGGTTTCCCAATTGTGAATGGCTTTAACCATGTGGAGATGAAGTTTACTTTGACTAGGGAGTCTTACTCTTGGGTTATCTCCAATGTGTATGCTCCTAATATGAAGAGGACAAGGAAAAAACTGTGGGATGATCTGGGGTGTCTTTGAACTAATTTCTTGGACAACACTTGGCTGGTGATGGGAGACTTCAACACTCCCCTTTGTGACGATGAGAAAGTGGGTGGTTCACAAGCCAATCCTGATAGCCGATTGCATTTGAGAATGTCCATTGATGATAATGGTCTTATTGATGTGAAGACGACGAGGGCCAAATTCACTTGGTCCAACAAACGTGTTGATGCTAAAAATATTCAAGTTAGGTTGGATAGAGCTCTGATGTCGGTCTCATGGTTTGTGGATTTTGCTTGCTCCCTATCCACGGTAATGAGATATGGGTCTGACCATTTCCCTATCTCTTTTGTGGCTAATAGGCTTGTAGGTAAGAAATGTTTTCCTTTTTAGTTTGAAGCCATGTGGTTGGGGGATCCTAGATTTAAAGACTATATTAGGATTTGGTGGCAAGTGAATATTGATGGTAGTGTGATGTTTAGAGTGGCCAAGAAGTTGACTTCTGTGAAAATAAATCTCAAAAAATGGAATAGAGAGTCGTTTGGTCATATTTTTGACTCCAATAATTCTATTATACAAAGGTTGGATAATGTTTAGGAAGCCATCCAATTGAAGGGTTTTTTAGAGGATCTCCAATTGCAGGAGGATAGTCTTCTTGCTCAACTTCATGGCATTGTTGCAAAAGAGGAAGATTATTGGAGCTAGTGTTCTCGCACCATCTAGTTAAAGTTTGGGGACTATAATTCCAAGTTCTTTCACCTTACCGCCCTTAGGCACAAGCCATCCAATAGGATCTCCTTAGTCATGGCTAATGGGATGTTGTTGGAGGATGAAGAGGCTATTAGGAGAGCAACTACTAAGTTTTTTGAGCATCTGCTCAAGGATGATCTTATGTGGGACCAAAATAGTGTGGAGGCTTCTTTGGATGTTATTCCTGATCTAGTCTCGTAGAACCTGAATAGGGAACTTACTACTATCCCCTCTGTAGTGGAAATCAAGGATGTGGTCTTTTCTTTTGAAGGGAATAAGGCCCCTGGGCCTAATGGTTTCCCTTTCTTTTTCTTTCAGCTGTCTTGGGAGATTGTTGCAGAAGATGTGATTAATACCACCAAGGAATTCTTTGGTTCTAGAAGATTACTTAGAGAATTGAGTGTGACCTGTATTGTTCTGATCCCCAAGTCCGCTGATGCTAATTTCTTTGGAGAGTACAGCCTGATTAGTCTCTGTAACTCCATCTACAAAGTTTCTTCGAAGGTGCTTGCCACTAGACTGCAAAAGTGTCTCCCTGATATGATATTAAAACATCAAAGTGGCTTTGTTAAAGGACTTTAGATCCTGGACTCTATTATAACTATCCATGAACTTGCTCACTCTCTCAATGCTAACAAGAAGTCGAGCTTCTTCCTGAAACTGTATCTTCTCAAAGCTTACAATAGAGTGAGCTGGAGGTTCTTGATTGCAGTTTTGGAACGCTTTGGATTTTGTCGGAAGTTTCTTCAACTTGTGGAACAACTCATTTCAACTCCTTTTGTTGTTCTGGTGAATGGTTCTCCTTCTCCTTTTTTCTAGAGTTCGTGTGGCTTGAGGCAGAGAGATCCTATCTCACCGTTGCTTTTACTTTTGATGGTTGAGGCTCTCAGTAGAAATATCCAAAAGGCTTTGTCTATCAGATCTCTAAAGGGTCTTTCCCCCTCGTCTAGATGTGAGCCTATTACTCATCAACAATTTGTTGATGACACTATTATGATGGGTGAATCTTCTATTCGTGAAGTCAGAACTATGAAGGGGTTGATTGAGGCTTATGAGAAGGCTTCTGGATAGTGTACTAATCTTCCTAAGAGTCAAATTTTCTTCCTCAACACCCTTGAAGCCTACAATTAAAGCTTGCCATGATTTTGTCTTGTAACAAGGGTGAGAATCTCTCTACTAACTTGGGACTCCCTTTGTGTATTTCCAATACTTTGGAGTCTTTCTGGTTGGTTCTATTGGACAAGTTCAGTAGAAAATTGGTAGGCTAGAAAGGGGCACTTATTAGTCAGGCGGGGAAGGTGCAACTCATTTCCTCCACTCTTTAGAATATGCCTTTGTATGCAATGATTTTTTTTAGAGTTCCAATCAAATTTGAGTAGAAAATGGAAAAGATCATGAGAAGATTTTTGTGGTTGGGTGTTGAATCCGAAGCTAGAATTCCTCTCGTGGCTTTGGATTTGGTTTGTAAGCCAAATAAATGGGGTGGTCTTGGCATCATGAACTTAAAATCTTTCAATAGGGCTTTATTATCAAAGAATGTTTGGAGGCTCCTCAATGGGGATGTTTGTTGGGCCCCTTTGGCTAGGAATACATATCTACATGGCTTTGGGAGAACCTAGAATATGCTGACTTCTGATGATTTACCTTTTGGTTCTTGTTTTTGGAGAAATATCATTCCTTGCAGGGACTTGATTTTTGATGGTGTTAGGTGGCTGTTGGGTGATGGTTCCAAAATTCTTTTTTGGGAGGATGCTTGGTGCGACCTTAAATAGTTGATCAACTTCCCTTGGGCCCCTCCTATTGTTCCTATTTGCAAACATCTCTTTAGCATTTGGGTGGCTAACTATTTTCAGAATGGGGAGTGGAAGAATTTATAGGATTGGGACCCATCGTTGAAGGTGTTAAAGGACTACTTGTGCAATGTTCGTATTCCCATGTTTCCTAGACCAGATAGGGTTATTTTGGCTCCTTGTGCTAATGGTAATTTTTCAGTGGCCTTTTCCTTTGTCAATTCGTTGGACAAGCCAGACGCTTTTCCTTTTTGGGGGAAATTATGGAACAAGATGTTGATCCCCAAGGTTAATGTTTTCTTCTGGCTATTCAAGCAAGGTAGAGTTCTAATGTAGGATAATCTCTGTAAAAGGGGGTTTGCGATTCCGAATAGATGTGTTCCCTATGAAGTTGATGCTAAGAGTGCTTTCCATATCTTCCTTGGGTGTGATTTTTCCTATCTTCTTTGGAGTAAATTTATGGGCCTTTGGAATTTGGATTGGGTTTTCCTGGATTCCCTTGGTAATTTTGTTGACCAGTGGAAGTGCCCCTCCACCTCCTCTACTCTTAGACAGCTCTGGGAGCTCATGGCCCTACATATTGCATGGGGAATTTGGAAGGAACACAACAATAGAATCTTACGTGATTCTAAACTTAAAGTTAGCATCCTATTCATCGAAATTCATCGGGCGATCTTGGAGAATTTTGCTTTCATTAGGTCAGAGTCACCTTGTTGTGCTCCATATGCTTGCTTGGCCGGGTATGATCTTATGGTGATTTCCAATTGGAAGATCTCCTATGTTATGTCTGAGAGCTCTAAGTCCAGCTTAAACACTAGGTTGAGTACTAAGTGGAAACCACCACCGGCAAGGTGGGTTAAAGTTAATTTTGACGAGGCAACCAAGGGTAACCTTAGGCCTGCGGGTTGTGGGGGGTGTTGAGGAATGAAGATGGTAGACTCTTAGGCGTAGTGGCACTCCCATTGGGAAATCAAATAAATTATTGTGCTAAGGCAGCTCGGCTGCATTTATAAGCATCAAATATGTTGTGGATAGGGGTTACTCACAAATCTGGGTTGAAGGTGACCCTCTTAACATCATAAGATATCTACGTGGCACCTATAAGCCCAGTTGGAATGTAGATCAATTAATAAAGGATACTATAATGATGCTAAGTTCTTGCAAGGAGACTCGTGTTTCCCACATTTTTTGGGAAGGTAATTCTTTGGCGGATTTTTTCGCCAATGAGTTGTCAAGCTTAGTGAGTTTCATGTGTGGGAGGAAGGCACTCTCCTTCCCAAGAAGGCTATGATCTTAATGAGAAATGATGGCTTTGTATGAGTGCATGTAGTGGCATCATTTATTCTTAAGTGTTATCTCTAGGCTCACACGCTTTGTGGGTTTTGTTTGGCTTGTTGGCTCTCAATTGAATGGTAATTGCAAGGGTTTTCTTTGTCTGGTTTTTGAGGAAATGGGAGGTGACAGGAGCATAATTGAGCCACATTATTGTGCGAGCTTGAGGAAAAACACTAAAATTTGGAGTATCCTTGAGCATGGGAATTTTACGCCATTCTTAGAAAGGTTGCATAGGCATGATTTGAATGCTTTGGTGGAATTCATTTCTTGTTGGCATAATCACAAGCTTTAGTTTAAGGGCTTGGAAGTTGACATTAATGAGGAGTTGATTGCTACTTTAACTGGGTTGCCGATGGTTGGTCGTAAGTTCTTTAAGGACAAGAAGAGCAACGAGAAGGCTATGGCTCAATTTTTCAAAGATGATAAACAAAAAAATCTCGTCAAAATGGAAAGTTGGGGCTATGAGTGGAAGTCTCTTAAGAAGGTCTGGGCAAATATTGTAGAGGTGATAATATGGTATGTGACCTTGGAAGGCAGGTTCACTGCAATCCTTGGCCATCATTTTACTCTTTTAAACCATTTTTGGCATGGGCTATTTATTTCTTTTCCATTTTTGTTGTTGTCGTTCATGGAGGTCTTTGTTTATGCTCACTTAAAGAACAAGAGGGCATTGGTCCTCCATGAGGGTCTTATTATTTTAATCATGGAGCATGTTAAAGCCCTTGTCCCGGCCGCTGCTATTAAGGGTAAGGAGCAGGTCTCGAGCGTTGATTTTGGCTCTTTTGGCTCAGATGCTAGCATTGTTGAGGAAGAGGAGTGGGTTGAAGAGGATGAGGATGAGTCCCTAGCCCCTGTGGACACATCCTCGAAAAAGAGGAAGAAGGGCAACCATAAAAGAAAATGAGTTGCCAAGCGTCGTATTCTAGATGAGCTAGGTTTTGATAGTGAAGACACAAAGGTGGGCTCTGGTGATTCTACTCCCAGGAATGATTCTTTGGACGCTGGCCAGGGTGACACGAAGGTGGGTGGTAAAGAGGAGGGTATGTAGGAGAATGTGTTGACTATAGTAGAAAAGGATGTCAAGAAGGGATTCCAAATGTATAGCCAAGATGAAAAACTAGGCCTTGAAAGAAATGGTTAAGGGGACCACTGTGCCTGGTGAGGAGAAGGCTTCTGAAGAGAAAGTGGTAGAGATTGATGACTCCTCGGCTTGCAGCTCTTTGAATGTAGATTTGGATGGGGAAAATAAGGTTTGAGAGAAGGATGTTGAGTAGAATTATGCGAAGTCAGAGCCTCTAAAGGTAAATCCCCTTTCAAAGGACTTTTCCTATCTCAATGGTGATTCTACCTCTGTGTTTGAGTTGCTTGATATGGCGAGGGCATGGGCCATTGGTACTTTTAAATTAGAAAAATGGACTCTTCAGGAGTTTAATAAAATAAACATTAAAATAAGGGGTTTGAAAGAGAATTTGAAGAATATTTTGAAAGGTTTGACCTCGGATATTCTGATTGATCTAGAATTGTGGATCTTGAGGGGTCATATAATGATTTCAAATCCCTATGTAAAGAATGATTGATTGGGTTAGAAGCCAAGATATTGGATACTAATGCGGATATAAAGAAGCTTCTCCATGCTTATCACATTTCAATGAAGAACAATGTGGACTCGTTGAAAGTCTCATTTCATAAAATCAGTGAGCTCAGGGAGGACCAACTGTATTTTTCCGAGTTAATCAAGAAGGATCACTCGGCCAAAGGTAAAGGGAAAAAAGATGCGAAAGATGATGATAAAGACCCTATTGTTAGAGGGTATGTTGACTTGAAGAAGTCCTTTGAAGCTGAGAAAAAGGAGTTGTTGGACATGATTGAAATGCATAGAAGCTAGGAGCTTGAGGTGGCCAATACCTTAAGCAATCTAAAATAGTGTCCTGTGTGTTTACTTGTCTGTTGGGTGTGTGTTTTTCTGCTGTTGGGTCTTGGTTTCTTTCCTTTTTATTTTGTTTTGTTGTTGTTGGGTGTTGTTGCTAGCTTACTGACTTTTTTTTTGAACAACATTTTGTTCCTTCGGTTGTGTTGGGTTTTTGGGTTACTGTTGGTGTTTACTGTAGTATCTCTTGAGAACCATTTTGTACCTTTGGTTGTACAGGGTTTCAGGTCCCTTCAAAATCTATTTTTCCCATATAATCAAAACATTCATTTCTAAAATGCAATTTTTTTTAAGGTGAATGGGATAAAAAATATATATTGCATATTGGTTAAATCACAAACTATACATTTTATGTTACAATGCACCTTGTTAAATACCCAAATTTGATGCTACTTAATATTTGGTTGCAAAGTATTAAGGTATTATTGATCCATTATGGAAGAATGTAAATGAAGAATTTTAGCCAAAATTATAACTTCAAACTCATCAATAAGCCCTTAAAACAAATCATCCTAAGCTTGAAATAATTGTCACATACATATGTAAACTTACGCTTCAATTTTATGTATATAAACATACAAAAGAGTAAATAGAACTATAATCATGTCTCCAAATATGTCTATGTTGCCAATCAAAAGTAAAGATCTATCGCCTCAAGAAATCTTTTACAAAATGAGTGAATTATGTAAACATAGATGCTCATAGAGAAAATATTTTATAATTTATTTATTGTGGCAACCACCAAAAGTAGGTCTGCCTCATTGCAAACATAACATGGATCTCAATATAATTAACATTAATTCATCATCAGTATTAATTCTTCATTATTATTCTCAAAACTAAATACCCCATTTATTTTATTTTATTTCTAAACATATCAACAAACTCTTAATTAAATCTAAATTAATTGTATTTTGTGATATTACTATCAGGATTCAACCGTGTAGTTTTACGAGTCAAACTCATTGACCCATGTTTCATGAGTAGTGGTTCACAAGAACCCATCTCTCATGATAATGAATGGTCTGCTTAACACTCATTGCATCTAGGTGATGCTCACATAGGTGAAACATTGGGCCTTTTGGGAGATCACCCATCCTAGTACTACTCCAACTCAAGCACACTTAACCACAAAATTTTCCCGATTAAACCCACTTAACTTTCAACCCCATTTACAAAACCTTTAACAATGTTGTGCCTTACTCATTAATTATAGGACAAACACATGGAATTGTATACATATATAATTCATACTCATAAAATGATGGCTTGCTCCCAAAAAAAAATGAATTTCAGTTTTTAACCCAAGGTTGGAGATGTTTCTGGTCCGCCGTATCATTCAAATGCTAGTGAGCGGAAAGAATGCATACCGTCACTCAAGATATCGATTAGTGATACAGATTCATCCACACACAAGACAATAATGTCCAATTATGTGGTTGTTAGGAAATTTCTTGGTGTTTGACCTTCAAGGTTTCGAATTATTTCATTTTGGAGTAGGTGGTGGAAAAATGGAAATTGGATCTGGTGGTTCTGTTTCTCTTGAAGGGCATCTTCACAACCACGTTTGAAAGCCCGGAGGATAGAGATGGGAAATGCCCACCTATATCTACAGAAGTGGTGTCCTAATTTTGATCCTTTACCCTACTCTCCAGTGGATAATTTGCCGTTGGAAGACTAGATAGTTAAGGTGATCTCCCACATTAGAAACAGCTTGGGGAATCTTGTGTCCATTTACTCAGAAATTTTTATTAGCAGTAATTCTAGAGTTTGTGCGTGGGTATTTATTATTTCCACCCATGAAATCCCTAAAGTGTTTATCATCTCCATAGATGCAGGAGAGTGGACTCGGCTGGTCGAATTTGAAGACCAAAAGTACTTTTGCATGAGATGTTGTAACCGATCTCATTTCGCCAGTAAATGTCTCCATGGTTGTAATCGTCATCATGTAAGGAAATGGATAATCAAATCGAAACCCAACATTCACACCCGTGTGCTCTTGAATCCAGCAAGGAGATAGATCCACACAAACAAAAAAACTCCTAATGGCTCAACTAAGGAGTTGGACAGTCTGGTGGGTGTCGTTGAACTTGCAGTTATTCCCTTTGATCCGCCCCCCTCTGAGATGTTTGTGTTGGAGGATGCTGACTCGAACCAATACTGCGAGTTGGAGAATGAATTCGATTATGCCTTAGATGGGTAGCACTGATATGACGTGCCTTAGTCAATCTGCTTCAAAGATTCTCAGGACCAATGTTAGATCCGGGAAGTAGTGGGGCCCCAAGACCAATAAACAACAAAGAGAGGAGAAAGTGATGTATGGTGGATGGTCAAGTATCAACCAATGTTTGTTGCAATCTAAGGGAGGAAAACCTTCCTTTAGAGATCAGTGAATATCATCGCTTAAGGAATGTTAGGGGCTTAACTGATGTTTGACCAAAGTTATATAGACAATTTTTTGGTTGATATAGTAATGTTTGAAGAAACAAAATTTGGAGATCTAAAAGTGAGAATTTTTATCAATCATTACAAGGGATGTGAAGGTTTATTTGCGGAGTTGGTTGGTGTTGTTGGGGATCGGAGATTCTTTGGAAATTGAATAGAGTTAAAGTAGAGGTTCTTCATTCCTTTCAAATTGGATGGTTGTCTTTATGCAAAGCCTATTTTTTGATATTCCGTTAACTCTTCTCAATATCCATGGCTTGACAAAATATGAGGATAAACTTTATATCTAGGTCCAAATCACATCCTTTCCTATGACCATGCCTGATGTAAAGTGCATAGTTGGTTGTGATTTCAATGTCATATTATCTTGTTTAGAGAAGAAAGGTGGAATATCTCACATACCCTAGTCACATACCAATTTTTCATAACTTTGTGGAAGAAGCAAATCTTGTGGTCATTGTTCCTAAGAATGGCTACATAGACAAATAGAGGTTGAGCTTCACAAACATAATTTTTTTTTTGGGTGGATTCCTTCACACTAAAAATTGGCTTCTTTTAGTGCACTTTTTGGAATCCTCCATTTGTCCCATATTAGGCTCTAATCATTACTTAGTTCTTCTCTATATTAGTGAAGGTTGGCCTCGTAAGTGTTGTCCCTTCAAGTTTGAAAGAATCTAGTTAAAAAATGACAACATTATGGAACTTATTCATCAGTGGTGGTCAAATGTCATGACATAGAAAGGTTCTAAAATGTTTTGCTTCTCTAATAAGTTAAGTTTCCTAAAAGCAAGACCAAAGGAGTGGAACTTGATTTCTTTCAAGAAAATTTTTAAAGATAAAAAATGAATTGAGACAAATTTGGAGATTTTAAACTAGAAGATAATTTCCCATGGTATGTTCCAAGAGACCTCATCAACAAAAGATAATTAATGACAAAACACATTAAATTCCTTGAAAGGGAAGAAATTTATTACAAATCTAAATTGAGAGAAACTTGGTTGGAGGTAGGGGACCAAAAGATAATTTTTTTCCACAATGTGTCCAAAGCTTGAAGGACCCAAAATAGAGTTGAATCAACAAGATTATCTTAAACAAAATGGAAAACAAACTTAAGATGAGGTTGTCTCATTCTTTAAGGGCATGTTGACTTCAAACGGGGATTCGTATATTTTAAACATGTCAAGCCTACTAGATGATATCCCTTGTTTGATTTTTGCAACTTGGATGATTTAAATTTCATATAGCCCATCATAAAGGAGGCCAACAAACATGACATTTTAACTTCACCCTAATAAGCCCCAGGATCAAACGAGTTTTCAACTTACTTTTATAAAAAATGTTGGAGAATCATTGACCTTAATTTGCATAATTTAGAGAGGATCCCTATAAAGCTAGAAGGATTTTTAAAGAAACCAATATCACAAATATACCTCTTGTTCCAAAGAATTTGTCTTTGTGAATACTTTGTAGATTACCACCTTATCCCCTTATGTAACATTGTGTAAACAGTTGTTTTCAAGGTTATTGCAAATAGGCTAAAATTGGTACATCTAAATCTAATATCATTGCAACAAAGTGGTTTCATTCCTAGTAGGACCGTCATTGATGGAATAATTATTGTAGATGAAGCCATCCACTCAATTGCTAGCTCAAATTAAAAATGTATGATCATCAAGCTTGATATCAATAAAGAGTGTGATAGAGTGTTGATTTTTTCTAATGAGGGTTTTGAAAAAAATAGATCCAAATAGTCTTGGATGGAAAAAAAATATTCAAAAACATTTCTACTCTACTTCATGCTTCTTCATCCTAGTGAATGGAAACCCATGTGGTTTCTTTGAGGCCTCAAGGCAATTGAGGTAAGGAAACCCTTTATCTCCATTCCTTTTTGTGCTTATGATAGAAGCACTTGAGCGAGTTGTCAATGCCAAGACCAATAGTGAGATGATCCTTTATGGGGAAGCCAATTTGAAAGAAGTTGAGTTGATCAAGGGAATTCTGGACCAATTTATATCAACCTCTAGATAAATCATTAATAGTAACAAATCTAACATATTTCTCCATACTCCTTACCAAACACATGGAATTATATATATATATTTCAAACTCATAAAATGATGGCTTGCTCCCAAAAAAAAATATTTCAGTTTTTGCCCAAAGGTGGAGATGTTTCTGTGTGCCGTATCATTCAAATGCTGGTGAGCGGACACAAGACAATAATGTCCAATTATGTGGTTGTTAGGAAATTTCTTGGTGTTTGACCTTCAAGGTTTCGAATTATTTCATTTTGGAGTAGGTGGTGGAAAAATGGAAATTGGATCTGGTGGTTCTGTTTCTCTTGAAGGGCATCTTCACAACCACGTTTGAAAGCCCGGAGGATAGAGATGGGAAATGCCCACCTATATCTACAGAAGTGGTGTCCTAATTTTGATCCTTTACCCTACTCTCCAGTGGATAATTTGCCGTTGGAAGACTAGATAGTTAAGGTGATCTCCCACATTAGAAACAGCTTGGGGAATCTTGTGTCCATTTACTCAGAAATTTTTATTAGCAGTAATTCTAGAGTTTGTGCGTGGGTATTTATTATTTCCACCCATGAAATCCCTAAAGTGTTTATCATCTCCATAGATGCAGGAGAGTGGACTCGGCTGGTCGAATTTGAAGACCAAAAGTACTTTTGCATGAGATGTTGTAACCGATCTCATTTCGCCAGTAAATGTCTCCATGGTTGTAATCGTCATCATGTAAGGAAATGGATAATCAAATCGAAACCCAACATTCACACCCGTGTGCTCTTGAATCCAGCAAGGAGATAGATCCACACAAACAAAAAAACTCCTAATGGCTCAACTAAGGAGTTGGACAGTCTGGTGGGTGTCGTTGAACTTGCAGTTATTCCCTTTGATCCGCCCCCCTCTGAGATGTTTGTGTTGGAGGATGCTGACTCGAACCAATACTGCGAGTTGGAGAATGAATTCGATTATGCCTTAGATGGGTAGCACTGATATGACGTGCCTTAGTCAATCTGCTTCAAAGATTCTCAGGACCAATGTTAGATCCGGGAAGTAGTGGGGCCCCAAGACCAATAAACAACAAAGAGAGGAGAAAGTGATGTATGGTGGATGGTCAAGTATCAACCAATGTTTGTTGCAATCTAAGGGAGGAAAACCTTCCTTTAGAGATCAGTGAATATCATCGCTTAAGGAATGTTAGGGGCTTAACTGATGTTTGACCAAAGTTATATAGACAATTTTTTGGTTGATATAGTAATGTTTGAAGAAACAAAATTTGGAGATCTAAAAGTGAGAATTTTTATCAATCATTACAAGGGATGTGAAGGTTTATTTGCGGAGTTGGTTGGTGTTGTTGGGGATCGGAGATTCTTTGGAAATTGAATAGAGTTAAAGTAGAGGTTCTTCATTCCTTTCAAATTGGATGGTTGTCTTTATGCAAAGCCTATTTTTTGATATTCCGTTAACTCTTCTCAATATCCATGGCTTGACAAAATATGAGGATAAACTTTATATCTAGGTCCAAATCACATCCTTTCCTATGACCATGCCTGATGTAAAGTGCATAGTTGGTTGTGATTTCAATGTCATATTATCTTGTTTAGAGAAGAAAGGTGGAATATCTCACATACCCTAGTCACATACCAATTTTTCATAACTTTGTGGAAGAAGCAAATCTTGTGGTCATTGTTCCTAAGAATGGCTACATAGACAAATAGAGGTTGAGCTTCACAAACATAATTTTTTTTTTGGGTGGATTCCTTCACACTAAAAATTGGCTTCTTTTAGTGCACTTTTTGGAATCCTCCATTTGTCCCATATTAGGCTCTAATCATTACTTAGTTCTTCTCTATATTAGTGAAGGTTGGCCTCGTAAGTGTTGTCCCTTCAAGTTTGAAAGAATCTAGTTAAAAAATGACAACATTATGGAACTTATTCATCAGTGGTGGTCAAATGTCATGACATAGAAAGGTTCTAAAATGTTTTGCTTCTCTAATAAGTTAAGTTTCCTAAAAGCAAGACCAAAGGAGTGGAACTTGATTTCTTTCAAGAAAATTTTTAAAGATAAAAAATGAATTGAGACAAATTTGGAGATTTTAAACTAGAAGATAATTTCCCATGGTATGTTCCAAGAGACCTCATCAACAAAAGATAATTAATGACAAAACACATTAAATTCCTTGAAAGGGAAGAAATTTATTACAAATCTAAATTGAGAGAAACTTGGTTGGAGGTAGGGGACCAAAAGATAATTTTTTTCCACAATGTGTCCAAAGCTTGAAGGACCCAAAATAGAGTTGAATCAACAAGATTATCTTAAACAAAATGGAAAACAAACTTAAGATGAGGTTGTCTCATTCTTTAAGGGCATGTTGACTTCAAACGGGGATTCGTATATTTTAAACATGTCAAGCCTACTAGATGATATCCCTTGTTTGATTTTTGCAACTTGGATGATTTAAATTTCATATAGCCCATCATAAAGGAGGCCAACAAACATGACATTTTAACTTCACCCTAATAAGCCCCAGGATCAAACGAGTTTTCAACTTACTTTTATAAAAAATGTTGGAGAATCATTGACCTTAATTTGCATAATTTAGAGAGGATCCCTATAAAGCTAGAAGGATTTTTAAAGAAACCAATATCACAAATATACCTCTTGTTCCAAAGAATTTGTCTTTGTGAATACTTTGTAGATTACCACCTTATCCCCTTATGTAACATTGTGTAAACAGTTGTTTTCAAGGTTATTGCAAATAGGCTAAAATTGGTACATCTAAATCTAATATCATTGCAACAAAGTGGTTTCATTCCTAGTAGGACCGTCATTGATGGAATAATTATTGTAGATGAAGCCATCCACTCAATTGCTAGCTCAAATTAAAAATGTATGATCATCAAGCTTGATATCAATAAAGAGTGTGATAGAGTGTTGATTTTTTCTAATGAGGGTTTTGAAAAAAATAGATCCAAATAGTCTTGGATGGAAAAAAAATATTCAAAAACATTTCTACTCTACTTCATGCTTCTTCATCCTAGTGAATGGAAACCCATGTGGTTTCTTTGAGGCCTCAAGGCAATTGAGGTAAGGAAACCCTTTATCTCCATTCCTTTTTGTGCTTATGATAGAAGCACTTGAGCGAGTTGTCAATGCCAAGACCAATAGTGAGATGATCCTTTATGGGGAAGCCAATTTGAAAGAAGTTGAGTTGATCAAGGGAATTCTGGACCAATTTATATCAACCTCTAGATAAATCATTAATAGTAACAAATCTAACATATTTTTTCATGCTTAGAGAGCACTAAAAAAATAGATTGCAACCCATTATTTAAAGGTGTTATTAGATCCAATTTATGGGAGAATACAATCAAATAATACAAAATAATGTTAGAGATATAAAGGGAGATGACTCACATTGGCAATAAAATATTAATGATCAAAGTTGTCATTTTGATCATTCTAATATACATGTCTTGTTTGCACTTACAAAGAAGGTGATGACCAATGCAGTTAGAATTATAAAGTGGTTTGTCTAAGATTGGTCTAATGAGATCAAGTGGATCCATCTCAGTAATTGGGATATAGTCCATAAATGCAAGGTAGAGGGAAACATTGACATTTGATCTCTATCAAAGCATAACTCTACACTTGTGGAAAAGCTTGTAATCTACTTAGAGATATGGTATTATAATATATTTAGGTGGATGTAGATGCCGACTTGTGGCACACATCCCTTTAGTTAGATATATAGGTCATGTGGACAACTTGTGTAATTAATTATATTAGGTGGTGAGTAGGCTTTCATTAGAATTATAACACCCCTCCATTATGTTTTCAGGAGGTGGTGTGTATATATAGGAAGTGAATATCATTGTAGGGATATGTGTTGAGTATGATATTGTGTTTGGAATCTCTTGGAGATATAATGTGGTGTAGTTTCTTTCATAAGGAGCATTATATGGTATCATACTATTTAAGGGTTTATTCTATTTTTACATATATTGGATATTAAGGCATCTTGACCAAAAAATTATATTTATCTTCTACATTGTATTATTTATAATATTATATGTGTGGATCTTATCGAGTGGTATCAAAGCTACAATTTGCACAGATAAGGAGAAAACCCTAAATTTCGAAGATTCACCTAAATCTTTCAAACAACTATGTAATTTCCTATAATTCTAAAGTTTAGTTGAAGGATAATTTAAAGAATCTACCATCCAAGAATCAATTTTAGATCATCAATATTGAGGACTTATTATAATTTTATAATTTTTTATAAATTATCTTTCTAGGTTGCAAATCAAGAATTTTTTAAAATATTTTTATAGTTATGAAAAGCTCACCAATTTTTTTTAGAGGTCTATTATTTGTATTTTTATTATTAAAATTAAAATAATTATGAAATGATATAATCAAAGTTGTATATGTAGTAAAAATTTAGAAACCCTAACTTTAGGTGGGGATTCTTGATTTTGAGAATGGCGGAATAAATATAAAAGAGCTTATGGTGAGTGTGCAATACAAAAATTAGGTTTTTCTATATACTTAATAGGTGAATCTAAACATTGGTATGTGCCTTTGTGGATTTACATTTGTTCATTAGACAAAGTAGAATATTTTTCTTGGATAGATGGGTACCAAAAGAAATAATAGTCAATGAAGATATGGATGACAAGGAAGTAGGAGAAGGAGAAGAAGGAAAAGAGGATGATGAAGAGAAGATGAATGATATGGGTACATGTACTTTATCTTCAATGGAGATTTAATCCTTCACTTTAATGGATCCATTCAAAATGAAATCTTATTGTTTCTATAAGCCTTAGCAACAATTAAAACTTCATCAACATGGAATTAGACAAGAAACTACACATGCACTTAAAGCACATCAAGGATAGTCAAATATTGATTTAGGTTATTCAAAATTTTGGAGTTTTAAAGCTCTTTATGTTTTGCATTCAAACTTTAAACAACATAAAACCCATTTCCCACAAGCTCTCTCTTAATCTACTTATCCACTTGCAACTCTTCAACCAACTTATTAAAAAAGGGACTCCGTTACTTGAGCTCTCTAATGTTGAATTCCACCTGCAATGGTTAAGAAAGCTACTGGTGGAAGGATGAGCCAAAACAACAAGTTACAAAAGAGAGTAGAATAATAAACTTAAATAAAATTGAATTTAGGAATTTAGCTTATTCTAAAATCCAATAAAAAAATTAAGGCTCACCATGTGAGATATATAAGAGCCTTGACTTCCTAATTTGTAGGTAATTATTTGCATGCGAATAACTTTCCTTGATAATTTACAATAAATTCCCACACCACTATTGAAAAAGAAAAGAAAAATAAATAAAATAGAGAAAATTTTAATGTCCACATTAAATTTTCCTTTAAAACTATTTGAACAAAAAAATCTATACAACTCAAGGGAAAAAAAACATCAAAGTCCAAATTAGGGGACCAAAAGTAAAAAATAAGCTCATTTCTACAACAAAATATCTCCTAACTAATATTATTAACATTTACCTCTTTAAATATGACATCATTGTGGGTCTCCCTTGCAACGAGCTCTATTTACCTCTTTATATATGACATCATTGTGGGTCTCCCTTGCAACGAGCTCTACTACTTGGCAATAAACAATGTGAGGTTCATAAAAAATTCTTTAAGAATTAAGTCATGCTATACAAAAGTAATTTTAGTGTGTATACATAAAGCACAAGAGATATAATTATGGGAACATGAGAGGGAAAAGATTCGTGTGCTAAAACAATTGGAAAGTAACAATAGTAATAGAAGTGATTTAGAAAGTGTGAAACAAATATTATGATCATACATTTTAACACTTTTTTCTCTTATTGTTTATTTAGGAGACTTTGAACACATATGTATGATATATACTCATCCTCACTATGTAAATTTATAGTTCAATATGAGATATTAATTTTTCAACAATGATTTTAAAAATTGTGGTGGATGTGAGACAAATTTAAATATAATTTAATGAAAAAGTTACTTGAAGTTTGTAAACGAACCTTCTCAACATGAACTAAGATTTAGAATTTCAAATATTTTTTCACTAATTACAAAGATAAAATAAAATAACAATAAATATAAAGAAATAACTTTTTAGTGTTTTTTAATTATTTAAAACAATACTTATATAATAAATGATCTTTCTCACCACTAAAACAAAATTATTTAAAAATAAAATCACAATTTATTTGATAATCTCTTTAACCTCTACCATCAATCTATATAGTTCCTCTAATACTCACTAGGGGAATTTGGCGTAATTTAAATTGGAGGCTACGTTAAATATTGTGATTTAAAGCCATAGCAGAATAAACTTAAGGAGAGGTGGAATGGTACCAAAAAGGGAGGCCACACTGAGTAAACAAGTGGAGGACGAATGATGTGCGATTGGTATCTGGGGTTGGTAGAAGTGGCACCTAACGTGGGTGATGTGAGAGTTACCCATCGCTTCGCTTAAAAATATTGCAAAACAGTTGGTATGTAGTATGTATGCACTTTGCCCATAGCTCCCATTAAACGAGGAGGAGGTGAGTTGGAAATTTGTGTTTAGGTAAAAGAGGATTTGAGGATTGGAGGTGGTGGTGTTGAAGATCAGCCAAAATGGCCTGGGCTTCGCGAGCTGCGTCTCATTTAAGAATGAGGATGAGCATGAGCTCCGCCAGATCTCCCCCATTTCCATTTCATGTTCTTCTCGCTCGTGGGTTTGCTTCGGGTAAGTCATTTTCTTTATGTCTCCTAAAATGATTTGTGTTTGAACTTGAAGCTTTTATTCTTTGGCTAGATGATTCGCTAAAATGAGAGACTGACTCCGGATGAAACGCCCTAAATCTGAATCTGCCGCAAGCGTTTATAAATTATGCTTTTTTTGCAGTTGTCAAGGACCTTAAATATGCTAATTCACATGAGTGGGTCAAAGTTGACGGTCCAATGGCTGTTGTTGGAATAAGCGATCATGCTCAGGTTAGTATCACACTTATCCATGGGTTTGATTACGTGTGAGCGCTGCTCAAGGCAAGAGTCAAGTGACTAGATCTTATTTGGGAGTAGGTTTGGATTCTCAGTACAGATAGTGTTATTTTCAGTGTAGTCTGATTTGATTTGTTAGATTTTAAATTATCCACAACTAGGCTTTCATCTTGCGCTTTTGATTTTGCAATAATGAGACCGAGTTGTTTTTGGCAAGTCTTCTGTGATTTGGTGATGGTGCTGCTATTTAGAAAGTTTTTAGTGCAAGTTTCATGAGAATGTCCGCATATCTCAATGTTTTGGGTGTGAAATTGGCATGCTATTTCTATGTGCAGTAATGAGAGGCTTGATGTAGTTGCCATTATTATGGGTGCAAAATATTATTTGGTAAAGCGATTTTTTTGTTTTTATTTGTTGAATATGAATCTTACAGGATCATCTGGGAGATGTTGTGTTTGTTGAGCTACCCGATGTGGGGACTACTGTTTCAAAAGGGGGCACTTTTGGTGCTGTAGAAAGTGTAAAAGCGACTAGTGATGTATACTCGCCTATTTCAGGAGAAATAGTCGAAGTCAATGCAGAGCTCAATAGCTCTCCTGGTCTGGTAAGATGTCAGGAACTTAAGCATTGAGATAAATTGTTGTTTACCTTGGTTGACTCTGGTGCATCATAGATTGTTGTACTGAAATATATTGTTGCTTACTTGACTTTGATGCATCAGAGATTGTTGTTTTGGTCATGAGTAACTGCACAGAGCAATCATTTTCATGTATATGCAGAATTCTGCGAACATTCTTGATTCTAATCTTCACTATTGTTCAGCTGATGCATTGCATCGTTTTAAATGTTGAACTTTCCTTAGAGATTGGTTTACACGTTGTGTAATTTTAAGCGTTAGATCCTGGAGGTGTGTAATTTTCTTATAGACTATAGATAGTCCTGTTATCTCAACTGCCTTATATTTCTCATTTCCATACTCATTCCAACTTGAATTAGAACAAGTTGAGCTGTAACTACTAATCCAGCCAAGGTGTTTATCAATAATTTGATGTAATCATAGACTTATTTGTCAACTCCTTTAGGTGTTAATGTTGATACTGAAGTTCTATACTGTGTTTCAGTGACTAGTCAGTATTTACCACTGAGATTACCAAACTTATTTCACAGATCACCGAAATCCTTGAACATGCAGCTATCCACTACTCATGAAGTATGCTTTGATTTATTTGCAGCTGTCACAATCTCAAATTTGGTATTTAATTAATGAAGAATTTCCAACCCCAGGTGACTGCTGTTCTATTGTCTCTCTAATTAAATAACTCAAATCATAAATTTTTTAACATCAGAAAATAAATTTCTGAAAATTGCAACAATCAAACAAAATAGCTGAAAGTTCAAATACAGAAACATAAAACTGATACACAGATAATTACACCTTCAAATCAGTCTTTCATTCCTTAAAAACACTTCCAAGGCAATCTCTACAAGCTGTACATCTCACGACTGCATACAAATTCACTGTATATAACATTCTTCTATCTTGCGCCTATCTTTATATTATTTAGCAAAAGTCTAATCTTTAAAGAGCTCCTTATCTCTTACAAGATATTAAGTTTGAAGATAAGTCTAAGTCATTAGTGTCTATCTACACTTTATTAGTCTAAATTTATCTAAATAATAGATTTTCTCTTTAATCCTTAAAAGTGAAATGCAAAATAGAATAACTTGAACCACTTGTGAACCATTTCCAACATGTTCACACTGAATCTGTATGGAAGTTCTTATCCAAGCTGAAATCTCAACAGTTAATTGTCTGGTCAACATAGAGCCAATCAATTTTCCAGGGATGTATCACATCATGGAGCTGATAAACATTGCCATAATTGGCAAGGAAATTCTAGCAGATAGATACCTTCCAAAAATGCCACAAAAGAACTTTACAACCAATAGAATAGAAGAGGAAAGCCTATGAAGGAAGTTCATACCAATAAAGTAGGATGATAGCTTGTGTAAACTTAAAGTATTCTTCTTAATGTTCTTGTGGTCCCAAAATTAAAATTTCAGTCTTGGGTCTGCAGTTTTGAAGTATATTTGGCTCTTAGAATCCAACTGTTTAAATTCATACTCTGTTGCTTTCTGGAATGGTTTTGGAGATATAATGAACTGCTAGTCCTGTTTGCAGTTAGTAGTTTGTCTAGTTGAGGTGCAGGTGAGAATTTGTTGAATTCTCACAGAGCTTCAAATCCCTATTTATGCAAGTTGATAGAGTTTTGATTTGTTTACTCAAACCTATCTTAGGTGCTAGATTTTTGGATTCATTGCATTTCATGTGTTCCCTTAAAATAGTCAATATTCTGATTCCTAATTTCAGTCCTCTAATTGACCCAAATATAAATTTTGACTTAATCTACTTTTGGGTACTACCTGCAAATTATAGCTTTGTTGCTGCTCCTAACTCACATATCTCTAAATTTCTTTCTTTCCTCTTCCTTGCCTGTACTCCTAATTGGTTTCCTTTTTCTTTCCCTCGTTCTCACTTTACCTATTTAAAATTTGTGTATTCCAGCTGGAGTCTTAGCTGTTGAATTTGATTTCATCCATTCAAAAGTATCTTTCTAACAGTCTTTCATTGGCTAAGTCCAGCTCACATAGTTCACATTATAGTTTTTTGAGCTCTATGCCTTAGTTTCTCCCTCGTGTTTTTGCAACACTTTGCAGATTTTGATATCCCAACCGCCCACTAATTCTCTAACTGTCTATTAGGCTCTTAGTTTGTCTGACCTTTCTCTTGGCTTATTCCATCAAATCCTGGAATTAAAGGCTTCTGAAACTTAGATTGTCCTAATATCTTGCTTTTGTGTTATCATTCTAAGTGATGGTTAACCTGGACTTGTTGGTCTTTCTTTAGACGCACAGTAGACAAATCCTTGATCCAACAGACCCCTGATTATGGAGTCTACACTCTGTACAACTGTTGATTGTTTTGTGTGCAACAAAATGGACACTATTGTTCTGAATCAGTAACTTTTGGTGTTAGTTCAACTTATCAGCTTGTTTACGTGCCAAAGAAAAAGGATAAGCAAAATTCCTCACAAGTCATGAAAAATCATTAGGTTGAAGAATAATAAAAACACCAAGGCAAGGGACACTGAATATCAGCAGATCTGATGTGGCTGCACTCTTGAAAAATTTGGGGTATTAGCATCCCCAACAAACACCTCTTTCTAAAGGTTCAAATAAGGAAGGAGAAGATTGATATGGTTCTACTTCAAGAAACCACAAGGGTGGTCTCTTTGTTTCAAGCTAAAGTGATGGGGATGTGGGGCAGCAAGCAGATTATAATTTGCTCCATAACAAAAACTATGATCCAATAAGATCCAATCAGGTATGTCTTATATCAACACCACTCCAATTCTTGGGGGCTGGCTGCAAACGTTTTATCCCATTAGTTTCAAACTTTCAAGAAACTCTTTATAATGTAAATATATATATCCCTCCCTTAAGACAACTGCTAAATAAACCTCAGTCACTTTTAAAATCAGGTAATGGAAAATCAAGATGTCGGAATCATCCCAATGGGTGATTTCAATACAATCAAATCCCCAGAGGAAAAACATGAGATGCTGATTTGAAATAATCACATTGCAGCAGGTGCTTGATTGATTGAATTTCTACAGCTTATTTACTTGATCTAGAACTAACATTGACTAATAGACAGAAAGAAAAACATCACAATGCTGAAAAATAGTTAGAGGTATCATCTCAGACAATCGAACAAGCCCCAAATTGAGACTGAAGACCAAAGTCAGAGATACCACTCTATCGGATCACTGGCCAATTCATTTGGAGACCATCCCAGCACACTAAAAAATACTTAAGATTTGAAGTTGTATAACATGCTAAATATGTAAATTGCTGTAGTTAGCTGTTGCTAAGTTTAATAGTCTTTCCTTTCTGGTCAGCTCTTTTAAGTTTTGAACTGTCTTTGCTGTCCTTTCTTGGCTCTTTGCAATCTTCCAAACATTAAGCCAGACTGTGGTTTTAGTTCTTGTATACTCTTATCCTTTATTTGAATATAATAGGCCTTTTATTCAAAAATAATTTGCATGGCACAGTCATCCTTTTTTTTTGCCATAAGTATAACAATGGTAGAAGGAAGTCTCAGGAATCATAGGGTATGTTATGTATAAATTCATGGACAAATTCTCCCACTTGAAGGCCAAAATGAAAGCCTGAAATCATGAGGTCTTTGGGAATACTTCACTTAAAAGTTAAATCCAAAGCAGTCATGGAAGAGCTAGCCTCTATCAAAAAAAGAAAGAAGAGATTCAGTAATGAGTTAGCACACCAAGGACAAGAATCCATCAGGAGCTTGACACTGCAATGTAAGGCAGCAATCTCCTGCATTAACGATATAGAGAAACCTGGATCCTTCAAGGGGATGTGAACACTAAATACATTCTCAAAAACAAGCACAAACATGAAAAATGTCAATACTATGCAAGCAATCAAAACGATTGACAACTCATTGGTCACTGACACAGTTAAGATATCTGGGCATACACGACAAAATACTTTGAAGGTCTACTTCAAGCAACTTTCAACAATCAAGCAAAATTACAAGCTAATAAATATCTTCTGAAAACACCTCCCGTCTAATGGAGGAAGTTGAAAATCACAATATCATTTTCCTGATCACTATGATGAAGTCAAAGCTGTGGTCCTCTCTTTTCAAAGAGACAAAGGTCTAGGATTGGGTGGCTTCCTTAAATTTTTTCTATCAACATTTCTTGGACCTCCTCAAGAAAGATCTCTTGACAGTCAAGGAGGGAACACACTGCAACAAAATAATGCTTAAACAATTAAATGCTACTATGCTCGTCTTCATTCTCAAACAGGGCAATGCTGAACTAATGGACCAATATTGTCCATTAGCATCTTGTAACATGGTATTAAAATCCTGTCCAAAATAGTAGCTCACAGACTAAAGAGTACTCTGCATCAAATCATTTCATGTTCCCAATCTGCTTTCATCCCAGGAAGGCATATGTTGGATAAAATTATTGTCACCCACGAGCAGATCTGAGAACTGAACTTCCCCCCAGGTCTCTGAAAAAAGAGGAAATCCTTAGTTGAAATACTGGAACCTAAATATGGATAGGTGGCTGAAAGATTGACCATATAATCAGTAAATCAAAGAATCATAATACCATTGAGGCAAGCACCCCAAATTAGCATATTATCATATGTGACTGCTATCTTGGAACATTTGGGGGCATTGGTGTCTCAAACAAATGTCACTTTCTGAATGCTTCAGTAAGAAATAATGGGGTTGATATGTTCCCACTTCAAGAAATCTCAAAGGCAGCATCTTTGTTTCAAACTAAAATGGCAGGGTTAGAGGTATCATCTCCAAGAAATAATTACGTTTGCCAAAAAATAGATAGAGTTATCATCTCAGACAAATTGGGAAGCCCCAATTGAGACTGAAGACCAAAGTCAGTGAGGCTATTCTATTGCATCACTGGCTTATTCATTTAGAGATCATCCCAAAACTAGAACAACACACTAAAAAGCAATTAAGATTGGAAAATGCATGGCTTTCTCATCCTGATATTTTGCCACAACTCATCCTAAATTTTTGGCACAAATAGAACAATGGTGGACAAAAGCCTAAAAAATCGTAGGGAGCAAAATGTTTTTTCGACAAACTCTACTTGGAGTTGAAATGAAAGCTTGGAATTGTGAGGTCTTGGGGAATACTTCACTCAAATATAAAGCGGCCATGGAAGAGATAGCAATCAAAAACAGCAACAAACATTGCTCATTGTTTGTTCAATCAAATGTTGTCTTTGGGAATGTTTTACTCAAATATAAAGTAGCCTTGGATGAGCTAGCATCAAAACCAGCAACAAACATTGCTCATTGATTGTTCAGAAATCTGGCCACATGTGACTGAATACTTTGAGGGTCTACTTCAAGTGAGTCTCAACAAATTGCAATCAAGCAAAATTCCAAGATCATTTTTTTTTGCTGAAAAATATCCCCATTGAAATGGAGGAAGTGGAAAATCACAATTTAATGCATCCAATCACAGTGATGGAGCTTAGTATTGTGGTCTTCTATTTCCAAAGAGACAATGCTCTAGATTGTATGATTTCTGCTCTGCTTTCTATGTACATTTCTTGGACCTCCTCAAGGAAGACCTCTGGTCAATTATAGAGGAATCATGCTCTAACAAAAGAATGGTTAAACAATTAAATGCTTTTACAACATTCCAAGTTCCCAAACAGCCCAAGGCTGAACTAATGGATCGGTATCATCCAACTGCACCATGTAACATTATATATAAAATCCTGTCCAAAATAATAGCTCACGGCTGAAGAGCACTATACATTATTTCATTTCAAAGTCCATAATTTGTTTTATCCTAGGAAGGCAAATACTGGACAATATTATTGCCAGCCAAGAAATAATCTACTCTATCTGAACACGGGATAGGTTTGAAGATATCTTTAGAATGGACATGTGGATAAGCGATTGCAGTTGGATAAACAATTGCACTGGTGGAACTTTCCTCTCCTCAATAGGGCTTGGCTTTGGTAGGGGGATCCTCTTAGTCCATACCTCTTCATATTTGGGAGATCCCCTCAACTGATTTTTTCTGCAAAACCAAGAAACAGATACAATCCATGAATTCCTTGCAGTGGAACGAGGTTAGTATTACACAGTTTTCATTTCGCAGATGATATGATCATACATCCATGTTGATCATTAAGGAAATCAAATAATTTCATAATCTTTTGAATCTCTACTAACTCATCAACATCTATGCTGATCATTAAGGAAACCAAACAATTTTGTAATCTTTTCAATCTCTACCAACTCATCAACAAGGGGAAATCCAGTAGTGTCTCTATTAATACAAGAACTCACAAATGAAACTACAAAACATTGTGGGATTTCAAGCAGGAGTACTCCTGGTGTCATACTTGGGTTATTCGATTCACTGTAATTCCACAACATTCATATGGGACTTGATATTATATTAATTAAAGGTAAAGTTCACACAGTGGACACATTGGTGAACTGACTACAGTTGGCAGAGTCCGGCTCATCAAATCTGTCTCATACACATTCCCTATCTACCTCCTCACACTCCTACAGCTTCCTGGTATCTCAGGAAAAAATATAGGTTATTTTCAGTCTTCAACAATGTATTGGCCACCAAAGAGGTGTGGAAATTATTGCACTCAAACAACCACCCCATACTGCAATATCAATTTAATAAAGATGGCCAAGGACAGATTAAAGTATCCTCAACTCCCAGTGGAAGACACCCCTCTTGCAAACAACCTGGCAGCTTAAACAAAGATTGGATATCTTATTAAAATATTTCTCATGGCATGTAGGAAATGGGCATAAAGTACATTTTTAGCAAGACCATTAGAATTCAGGCAACGCTTTCCAAGTCCTAGCACGTTACCAAATACAAAATGCCCTGACAACTCAAGGCCATTAACGACCTAAGTTATCGGGTTCGGCCCTGGCGGGCCCGGGTTCGATCCGGGTTCGAAATTCGGGTCCGGTTGGCCCTAATTCGCCCAGGGTCCGGAAAAATGCTCTGTGGGTTCGAACCGGGTTCGGAACCCGGACTGTGGGTCTGACCAGGGTTCGAATTTTTCGAACCCGGGTAGAATTTCGCGCCCAGGCGGACTTCAAAGCACGAATTTGACTTTTTTTTATAATTTTTTAAGTCTTTGTTGACTTTTAAATATTTTTTTATTCTTTCCAACCCTAATATGTGCCTCTAAAACATGAAATAGGTAAAGTGATAGTCATTTACCAATTTGTGAATGAAAAAAAAGGATTTTTTGCCTCCATTGCTGAACTTTCTCTTTTGCTTGCACAAGCTTGAATAGACTTGAAGGTTGATTGTAGATTGTTCGAAGTTGGTTGTGCTGCTATTCCTAAGCACTTGCAAGTGCCTATTTGTTGCCAAGAAGATCATTGAGCAAGATTTCTTCAAAAGAGGTAGGTTTTTTGAAGTTTTTTGATTATTTTTTTTACATTTTTTTTAAACAAATGGACTTCAACTCTTTTGTTTTGTTTTTTAGTTTTAGTTTTGTTTTACTTTTCATTCCTCTAAATGTCTATAACACATGTTCAATTTTTTCATTTTTTGAAATTAATTAAGCCTGTTAGTTTCAAATTCAATCAATCAATACCAAAATTTCAATATGTTGTGCCTTAGGTATTCCATATTACAATGGCAACCGGTACCTCCTCAGGCTCAAGCCAATCTCGTTTCAAAACAAACCCAAACTCTCCCCTTTGGAAATATGTAGAAATGGTTCAACAACTTCCAGGTGGTGGAGGATATGTTTGGATTTGTAGTCATTGCCATGTTCAGTATTCAAGCTCATACAGTCGAGTGAAAGGGCACTTGTGTGGGATCTCTGAAACAGGCATAAAAAATTGTCCAGGTGAAGATGAGAAAGGCATTCCAGATAATATAGTGTTGAAATATATTGCTGAGCAAGAAAAGGCAGACCAAAGAGCAGCCAGTGGTAAAACAAGCCATCCTTTGAAGAAAGGATCTCGTTTCATGAAACCCCCTACACCGCCTTCTTATTTTCCACCTACAGGAAGCCATCCATTTATGGACATCCCTCAAGAGCAAACCACGCCCTCTTCAAATAAAAGATCTAAGGGACCGTTGGAAGCTTCATTTCAGAATGAGGCAAGAGAGATTGCTGATCAAGACATAGCAAGATGTGTCTATGCCAATGGATTGGCATTCAATGTTGTTCGTTCACCATATTGGCAAAAAATGGTGAAATCTATTAATGAGGCTCCAAAGGGGTATAAGGGCCCAGGTTTTGAGAAGGTTCGTTGCACCTTATTGGAGAAAGAGGTGAAACATGTAGCAGACTCTTTGAAGCCCATAAGGGATTCGTGGATCGAAACAGGGGTGACCATCGTTTCTGATGGATGGAAAGATGCAAAAAATCGCCCATTGATCAATGTTATTGCTGTGTCCCCTAAAGGGGCAATGTTTTTGAGAGCAGTGGATTGTGAAGGACAGGTGAAGGATGGTCCATTTATTGCTAACATCATTTGCCAAGCTATTGAAGAAGTGGGCCATAAAAATGTTGTGCAAGTTGTAACTGATAATGCCAAAAATTGTAGGGCTGCTGGGTTATTGGTTGAGGAGAAGTATCCACACATTTTTTGGACACCTTGTGCTGTCCACTCCCTTAATCTAATGCTACAAAAAATTGGATCCAAAATTGAATGGATCAAACAGGTGTATGCTGAGGGCGAAGACATTCAAATGTTTAACACCAACCACCATATGACACAAGGAATATTTAGACAATTCTCAAAATTGGAGTTGTTGAAGGTAAGTTAATTCTCAATATTTTTAATTTTTTTAATTTTTTAATTTTTTGTTAATTTTAAATTTTGATTTTGTAAATTTAAATTATATTTTAGTTTTAATTTTGATTTTCAAACAGGTTGCCGAGACTCGTTTTGCCTCCAACACAATTGTGTTGAGACGCCTTATAAAGGTTCGTGAGGCACTCTCTGCAATGGTAATCAGCCCTAATTGGGCCATATGGAGGCAATCTACCAGTGAAAGGGCAAATAGGATCAAGCAAAGGATCCTAGATGATAGTTGGTGGGACCTTGTTGAGTATCTCGTCAGTTTCACTGAGCCCATATTGAGCATGATCCGTTACACTGACATGGATAGACCTTGTTTGGGTGAAGTATATGATGGTATCGACTCAATGATTGAGAAGATGAAAATCATCATCAATGCAAAAGAGGAAGATCCCGAAGAAAAGTTCTTCAAAGAGCTACAAGAAATCATTGTTGATAGATGGAACAAAATGACCACTCCGTTGCATCTTCTTGCTTTTGCATTGAGTCCCAAATATTATAGTCCAGAGATACTTTCTACTTCAACAAGAGTTGCTCCATATAGGGATGTTGAAGTGGGTCAAGGGTACAAGGCAGCAATTCGTAGACTCTTCACTGATCGTGACCAACGTGATCGAGTGAGGGCTGAGTTCATGGCTTTTGCATGCTCTGGTACTGTTGATCATAATCTTGATGCTGTTCGAGACAAGGTTAGGGTGGATGCTCATAGTTGGTGGTACTTCCATGGGCAAGAATACAGGCACCTCCAACCTATTGCAATAAAATTTTTATCCCAAGTAAGTTTTATATTTTGTAATTTTAATTTTAATTTTAAATTTATATTTATATTAAATTATTAATTAATATTTTTGTTTAGTTAAATCAACTTAAATTTTGTAACTCCTAACTATTTAATTTGGTCTTAATAGGTTGCTAGTTCATCTTCTTCTGAGAGGAATTGGAGCACATACTCCTTCATCCACTCAATAAAACGCAATAGGCTACATTCGAAAAAGGCAGAGGACTTGGTGTATGTGCATTCAAACTTGCGCCTCCTTACACACAAGCAAGTTTCCTACAAAGAAGGAGACACAAGGAGGTGGGATATTGAGCCAGAGCAGCTTGACTTGGATGCTTCCACAAGTCACTTAGCTGCACTTGATATTGATGATGACTATGAGCCTGAAGCAACCGCTGAGCATGAGAGTGGTAGTGTTAGTGCTAGTGGCAGTGCTTGTGCGAGTGCAACTAATGCTATTTGTGGTTCTACACATAATGTAGCATCTAATGATGATGATGATGCTGCTTTTTTTGATGACCCATATGACTCAGATTGATCAATGATCAATAATTATTAATTATTAATGGCTGATTGTAAACACTTTACATTTTTATGTTTGAACTTTGATGATTTGAGTATAAAATGGTGGTGTATTTTTCATTTTTGCTATGTTATTTAACTATTAATATGGTGGTGTATTCTGAACTTAATTACTGCTGCAAATCTGTATATATTTCTGATTTTTATATGTTTTTGTATTACCGAACCCAAAACAAACCCAAATCGAACCCAAATCAAAAAAAAAAAAATCCCGAACCGGCGAACCGGGTTCTCGAACCCGAACCCGAACCCAAAACCAAACCGGTAACTTAGTTAACGACTATCTGACTATTTTGATCCCCATTAGGATCAAGGTTTTGAATGGAAGATAGAATCCTTTATACATCCTTCTCTGGGAATGCAAAATATGGTCCAACAGCTCCATCAGAAATAGAAAACAGGCTAATTAGCCACAACACAGGATAGGAAAAAATAATATGTCCTCACATCAATACTGGGGAATGTGCTGCGGTTTGTATCCGTTCGCTCTTATGTTCTTCCATCCATCCACATGTAGTCTGGAAAGGTCTGAGCAACATCCAGTTTTGGCTGAAAGCACAGATTTTTCTTTGGGTCACCCTTCATGGTAAGGTACTCACAGTTGAGGCCCTAAAATCTATAGGGCTTTTTAGATCTCTTTGGTGCCTAGACTGTGAGGTACAGACTGAAGTTTCAACACATTTCTTTTTCCGATGCCTTTTTTCTAGAACTATATTGTCAGAATTTGCTAACTGAGTACAGACATGCTGTGTACAACTCTCTCTAGCTTCTGCTTAAAGACTGATCTGTCATCAATTCACAAATGCTGCTGATAAAGATCTTGCACAGTTTCACCCCAGTTTTCTTCATCTCGAATATTCAAAGAACAGAATGCAATAATCTTGAAAAATATCAAGATAGTCTCAAAGACATTTATCAGATTGACTCGGGCTCAAATTTACTGCACACCTTTAATATCCTCTGAAAATATTCCTGACGGATGCACATTATCTAATATGATGGCCAACAACTGGCTCATTCCCTTGCACTATAAAATCCCTGGCTTTGTGATTCGTGGAAAAAGCAGATTAGGGTCCATCCCAATGAGGTATGATGTCTATTCAAACACAGTTTAGATGGAGCTTCACAAAACAACAGTGGAAAATTAGGAAAAGAGGGTATAATCACAAGGTGAGCCAAACATCAGTTGCTTCTAGCACATAGGCATTCAGATAAATAATATGGCTGAATCACGAGCCCTGCTAACAGGTCTCCAAATATGCAACAGCTTGTACTAAAATCAGCCATGGTTGAAGGGATCTTGGAGATAATTATTCAAATAATTCTCAGAATGTATGTATAGACTGCAAATAAATGTTTCCAACATCAGCCAACCAAAGTTGGGAACAGCTTGGAAAGTGGAATCTTCACCTAATCAAACATTAGAGTTATCGTCGATCGACAAAGCTAGCCATGATTCAAATTCTACAAAAAAGTAGAGACTCAATAAAGAGGTCAATCTCCTAGCAAAAGGAAAGTCTAAGGCAAGCCCACAACAACCTAATGATCTTCAAAGAAGGAATCTCACAATTACCATCCACTATGCTAACCTAAGTGTCCTAATAGAAAAATAACTCCACTTGCACCTAAACCCATGACTAATCACCAGTTAAGGGGGGCTACTTTCTAGTAAATTGTGTATAATGTTTTATGTAGCTTTGTATTATATTCCCAACCCCACCTTAGAATCTCCCTGAAGAATCTATTTCTCCCCTAGCAAATCACCCCCCTTACTATCCCCACAACCACCTTACCCGCTTCCCATGCCTAGCATTTACCCCACCCAAAAGTGTCCATTTCCCAATTCACTATCTAGATCTTGTCTTTTCCTCAATTAACATGCTTAGCAAAGGACATGATCCAATCTGTGACACGCATGGCACTTGACTGCTTTCTTTTTTATTGCACCAGGTAACAGGTCTAATTCAAGTTGCCAATTCATGTATCCAGGTGGAAAATCCACCACACTAAACATGTAACCACTACGAGTGTGGGAACTGCAAGCACACAGATCCAATGTCACCTAGATGGCACCATGCCCATCATGCTTTAAGGATTAAAGGTTCCAAACACAACTATTATCTTGCTTCAGATGCATTTACTCCATCTCTGCATCTCCGATAATCATGATCTTCATCTTAAATTTCATGAATTGGGTATAGTCACTGCCAGAGAAATTTTTAACCCCTGTCATTGGATACCAGCAGTCAAAAAATCCCTCTTCTGCTTATTTAAAACGCCCATTCTTAATTACTGCATTAACCTTTCAACTTGTCATTGCCCTCTTAGTAGTTAGTACTTTTCCTTCTCTCAGCATTGAAAGTCCTCAAAACAATGATTATTTAAATAGCAGTTAAAACTTTTACCAAAACATTCCTTGTATGGGAAGATGCTGAATGCAGCCTGCCTCCCAAGAACACTCGGATGTAGCAGCATACTGATTTTAAAGGCTATATAAAGGGAGCATTCTGTTGAAAATAGAAATCTTTGTCCTTAACAAACTGTAAAAAAATTGAGCATGGAAGACCTATGAAGACTGTGATATGGAAGTATTCTGTACATCAGCAGCGTCAAGCTGACAAAGCTGCTAATCTGACCAAAGGGGGAAATCCCATTGTCATAGAGGATGAAGATTTCGACCACAAACCTGCTAGACCCCATATCAACCCCGCCAATTTAGTTATCCTCATCTCTCATACCACCACTCTGAAAGCCCACTGACACAACTCATCCCAAGCAGTCCTTATCTCCAGGTCTGTCCACCCTAATACTTATAAATCTACTACTTTCCCTCTTTCCAACAAACTGCTTTTATATTTCTGCCACCCCTATTACAAAATTAAGTCAGTCAATGGTCAAGAATCTGGAAGACCCTACCAGTAGAGTTTTAAATAAATTTTTCATCTCTCCTTAAGGATACCCCACAATACTCACCCTTGTCACACCTTTCCCACCCAGGCCTCTACCTAGTCTGCTCCAAATTCTGGTGGTTGTACAGTGGTTGCCCTACTCTGCAAAATATGAACAAACTGTTTTCTTTCTTTCTGACAAATGAAAACCCACAAAGAAGAAATCTGCAAAAATAATGCTTTTGTTGCAGGTGTCCATACAATCGACATCCATCAAATTCCTCAATGACAATATTGGAGGCTATAGCCTCCAAAACCCAGTCATAGACAAAGTCATCAGCTCCATGGTAAGATGTACCATCTTCCTTGGTGCTGTCTTCCAGCAGTGAAGCTGACATATTGAAATGTTTTACATGCAATCTATGGCAATATAAATGCACAGTTCTTACTACCAACCAGCTCCCAAGCATCAAGAAGTGCAAGACGGAGGTGGTAGAGGTCACATTCTTCCATGCAAGTCGCAGCCCTGGCAAGCCCCACCCAACTAAAACAGCTGCTGATATTATTTATCATGAGGTAAAAGGAGGATCCGCTGCTGAAGGATAACATCTTGCTACTGCCCGACCATCTCACCTGAAGCAGGAGCAGCCTTTAGAGAAATCCCATGAACTCAAAAAAGAAAGATCAATGAATGATAGTGATCAAGACAGTCAAAATTGGACTCAAGGTTAGAACTGACAGCAAGAACAACAGGAAGGGTAGCCACTGTGAAAAAAACACATGCGAATGTGTGATTACCACAATGCAGCTACACACGAGACTAATGAATGCTGTGCTTCCCAAGTAATACGTGGGTAATCTGAACCAGCCAAGTGAGTGGATGCAGATATGGAGTTTTCAGTTACAGTCAGTGCAACAAACACTTGAGCACCTAGTACAGTCACCAATGGAGACCAATAGGGAAGTGCAAGATAGTTCCCTAACAAGGAATCTTCCCATGTACCATCATTGACAATGACAGTTAGAAGAACCTTGCTGCAAACAGTCACTCAAGCTGACAGTGCCATGCCATCCTCAACTTTACTTTCTTGTTTGTTAAAACAAGTGTTAGGAACTATAGGGTGTGCAGCATTGTAATCTTGGGTATGGCATTTAGCCATTAAGGATGAGGTTACTTGCAATGTAGTCTTGCTCAATGATTATAATTTGTTCTAACTTTTTAGTATGCCTTTGTATTTGGAAGTGTAGTGGTGTGTATAAATCGCAACCCCTATGATTATTGGTTTGATTCAAGGACATATACAATGTTTCAAAGGATAGTGATAAAATTTGAAGTTTTGAAGGTCAAGATTCAAATTTAGACCTGCAAAGGTTTGAAAAAAATCTCAAACAATGTTTGAAAAATTACAAAAAAATCACAGATCTTTGATTCCATCAGAAAACTTATTGAAGCTTGGTACTGCTGATTGAGAGTCCAGATGATATTTCTCTAGAAAATGCTTGAATACTTCCCAATCGTGAAATTATGAAGAAAAATGGATTGCTATAGCAACTATGTTATCCCATGGCTTGGTGCAATAAATAAACCCTTACCCTAGAGCTTTAGAAGTGAAAAATAAGAGATTTTTTCCTTTTCGACTTTATATAGGCTGCAGAAAATATAATGTTTCCACCGAGTTAACCAATTCGTTTCAAACCCAATAGTGAAAAATTTGTACACCATGTGTGAATTTTGACATGGTATTAGAGCACTGTTATTGAGATCTTCCAAGATTGTGAATGGAATATGTTGTTGCCTGTGAGGGAGTTGTAGGAAGATTTCAGTGCTCTATATTAGTAATCGAAGTATCTTGGACCTGTGAAATGTTGTAGGGTGTGATATCCTAGTTGCTTTAGTGCCTGGAGTATTAATCTACAACTGTGTTAGGTTGTTGATCCAATTTGTTCAGTTTTAGCCTGTTCCAACAGCTGCAAAATTTTACTCCTTGGAAGTGCAGATTGCAAATGTTGTTGGAAGAAGTTGATCTTTGGGTCTAAATGGAAACCATGTTGACACCTTTTGATGTTGTTTAGTTGGCTGAACATAACAAGATGGCCAAGGCAAAGCATATCATCTTGGATTTTGTGAAGGATCATTTGATTCCTCGCATTGTTGAAAAAAATCAGCAAACTTAATGTGTGATGCCTTTACCACTCTTTATGAGTGTCAACATCTCTCATAAGATTTTGCTGAAGAACAAACTTAATGCTACATGCATGAGTGACACAAAAACAATAGCCAACTTCATAATGAAGATCACATAAATTTATGATCAGTTTGCAACAATTGAGATTAAGGTGAAGGATGAAGAGTTGGTACCCATAGTCGTAAATGGGTTATCTCCATTTTGGGAACTCTTTGTTTGGGGTGTTTGTGTTCATGAAAAGCTTCCCAATTTTGACAAGCTTTGGGATGATCTTGTCTAGGAAGAAACTGGACTTGAAGCTAATTCTAGATTGGAAGATAGTTAGAGCCAAGCTCTATTTGGGAAGATGAATACAAGTGGCAAGAAAAGACTTGGAAAAGTTTAGAAAGGGTTATCTCCATTTTGGGAACTCTTTGTTTGGGGTGTTTGTGTTCATGAAAAGCTTCCCAATTTTGACAAGTTTTGGGATGATCTTGTCTAGGAAGAAACTGGACTTGAAGCTAATTCTAGATTGGAAGATAGTTAGAGCCAAGCTCTATTTGGGAAGATGAATACAAGTGGCAAGAAAAGACTTGGAAAAGGTTAGAAAGGAAAGCCCTAGGATTCGATTTCTTTTCAATAAGGGAAGAAGGATGTAAGCCATATCAAGTGTTTGAAGTGCTAAAATTTTGGCCACTATGCTTCTAAATGTCCTGAGAAGGGGAAGGCAAGGAGCAGTAGCAGTAGTTTCTAGAGAGTGCAAAAGCTTCAACAGTGGATTAGCTTTCAACCAGGCTTGAGACTATCCTCTCCATGGTTTCATGCTTATCCACGAAAACCGTTTTTGGTGTAGGGTGGTATGTCGACTGTGGCATCAAGACAAATGACATTCAATAAAAAGGTTTTCAAAATATTTCAGGAGTAGAAGGTTGGTTTACATGTAGAACTTGGTGATGATGGCACATATCCTGTTGAGAGTGCAAAAGCTTCAACAGTGGATTAGCTTTCAACCAGGCTTGAGACTATCCTCTCCACGGTTTCATGCTTATCCACGAAAACCGTTTTTGGTGTAGGGTGGTATGTCGACTGTGGCATCAAGACAAATGACATTCAATAAAAAAGGTTTTCAAAATATTTCAGGAGTAGAAGGTTGGTTTACATGTAGAACTTGGTGATGATGCCACATATCCTGTTGTTGGGATAAGAACCATTTTTTTCCACATGTCTTCTGCTAATATTCTTGACTTTCACGATGTTCTTTATGATCTTGGATTAACGAAGAATTTACTTTCAGTTTCAGCCATGACAGATTTGAAGTGTGGCTGAATTTGATTATCAACAATCAATCATTAGAAATTGTAGCCAAGATCCCCAAGGTCCTGGTCAAGTATTGGCTAGAGTTGTTTGTAAAGGAGGTCTTTATAAGCTGATTGCTAATCCTTTCAAGTAGATGCTATTGATACATGACAGTGATAAATTGTGTGAGATTTGGCACATGGGATTTGGCCACTTGTACAATAGAGCTCTATTTCGTTTGAAGGATATGGTGTATGAATTACCTAACTGTAGTGTAGAAAATAATGCTATATACAAGGGATGTGCACTTGACAAACACATCATAACTACTTTCCAAACAATGAGCACAAATCAAAATGAATTCTATATTTGATCCATTCAGATGTTTGTGGCCTATGCTAACAGCTTCATTGGCTGGAAAAATTTACTATGTTTATTTTGTTGATGATTTTTCAAGAAAACCTAGATTTATTTTATGAAGACCAAATATGAGGTCTTTGGGAAATTTCAAGAGTTCAGAGCTTTTGTGGAAACTAAATAGGTGGAAGGATTAAGGTGTTGAGGTTTGACAATGGAGGTGAGTATATCACCAAGGACTTTGACGATTTTGTGAGATGTAGAGATGAAGAGAATGTTGACCATGCCTCACAAGCCTCAATAGAATTGGATTGTAGAGAGGAAAAACAGGTCCATAGAGAGTGCTAAGTCTATGATTCGTGACTTAGATCTGCTCGTGTTTCTTTGGGTTGAAGCATGTAGTTGTGCAATATGCATATCAAACAAGTGTTCATATAAGGTGTTGAAGGACAAGACTCTAGAAGAAGATTTCATTGGAGAGAAACTTGTTATTTCTCATTTTTGGGTGTTTGGAAGTGTTCTTTACATTCCTGTGTCAAAAGAAAAAAAGGCCAGGTTTGAATCTTTTAGCTTGAAGGGTGTTTTTGTGGGATATAGTTAGTCTTCCAAAGCTTACAAGATCTATGTTTTATCACAAAGGAAGATAGTAGTGAGCAAAGATATTAAGTTTGATGAGGATGCTTGGTCCTCTAAGCCTTAGGAGTGCTCCTTTGGTGGAGGTTGAGGATAATGAACAATCTACTGCTCCAATTTTTGATCAACAAAATACAATAGTGCCTGTTTCTGATTAGTCAAGTTCTAGTAAGGCTGAAGATACCTTAGCCTCATCTAAAACAACCAAGAAGCCTAAATTGGTTACCTAAATTTTGTAGGAGGGCATAAGAGCAATTAGGAATATCAAAAAATTCTTTTGGAGTTAGCCATCCACTTAAGAAGTTTCCAAGTTATATCGCTTTAATGTCTTCTATCATTGAATGTTGAGCCTTCCATTTTTGAGGAGGCAAACTTAGATTAGATATGGCAAGATGCGGTGGAGAGGAGTTCGACTCCACTATTTAGAATGATGTTTGGAAGATTATGCCAAGACATCATGGGAAGTCAATGATTGATTCAAAGTGGTTGTACAAAGCGAAACATGCATCAGATGGGAGCATAAGAAATTCAAAGCCAGATTTGTTGTTTTAGGGAGTTGATTATGATGAGACTTTTGCTCCAGTTGCAAGGTATACTTCTATATTGGTGATTATGTCTCTTGCTTCTCATTTTGGTTGGCTGTTACATAAGATGGTTGTAAAAATGACTTTTTTGAATGGGATCATAGAGGAAGAAGTTTATATAATTCAGTTTAGAGAATTTAAGATGCATGGGTGGGATACCCATGCATATAGGTAATTATGTCTTTTGCTTCTCTTTTGGTTGGCTTATATAGCAACTAGATGTAAAACTGCCTTTTTGAATGACAACATAGAAGAAGAGGATTATATAAATCAACCTAAAAGATTCGAATTGCATGGGTGGGATACGCATGTGTGTAGGCTACAAAAGGCTCCATATGGACTGAATTAAGCACCTCATGCTTGGTACTCTTTGATTGATGAGTATTTATTAAGTTTAGGATTCACTAAAATTGCTGCAATTTCTAATCTTTATTATTTATTTGATAAATTTGATTTGCTAGTTATAGTTATGTATGTGGATGATCTTCTTCTTACATGAAATAACGAGTGAGCTCATGCTATGTTGCAAGAGGAAGTTGGCATTCAAATTTGACATGAAGTGTGGCAAGGTACAATAGAAGTCTACAGTTAGCTAATAGGTTCTTTAATGTATTTGGTAAATACTGGACTTGATATTTGTTTTACAGTGAACACATTAAGTCAATTTATGGTTTAACCAAGGCAAGTTCATTGAATTGCTGCAAAACATGTACTCCAATATTTGAAGGGTGCAACTCATTATGAGTTGAACTGTTGAAGTATGTTTGAGATGAAGAGTTAATGTTGCATGGTTTTTTGTATTTAGATTGGGTAGGTGATGCTTGAGCTAGGAAGAGCACTTCAGGGTTTTTTTCAGCTAGGGGTCAGGTATGATATCCTGGTTTAGCTGGAAATAGGCAGTAGTAGCATTATGTTTGGCTGAAGCAGAGTACATAACAAATTCTTCTATTAGTTGTGAGACTATCTAGCTTTGCAAGTTGTTAGAACTTATTGATTAGATGTTGGAGCTGACAATAGTGTACTGTGACAATCAGAGTTGCATCAGGCTCTCTAAAAATTTAGTGTTTCAAATTTGCTCAAGTATATCGATATTTGTTATCATTTTCTCAGACAAAATTCATAAGGGAGCAATAGTACTTCAGTATGTACCCTTAGAGGAGCAGGTTGTAGAAGCCCTAGTCAAAACTGAAGTTTGAAATACTAAGAGCAAAGTTGGGTTTGATGGAGAGTTAGATTTTTGAGTAGCTTAGTTGTTCTTAGTTGCAGAAAATTAATAGACATATCCCATATTTAGCTTTCTTCAAATTAGCATACACTATTTAGGTTTCCTAGAATTATAATATTATATAATTATATTTAGTGTTAGCTTTCCAAATTTAGGCACATGTGTGTAGTCAACTTTTTGACAGTTTTAAGATTGTTTAATTTCTGTGTTTTTTTGGTTTTTATTATGGATGTACGAGCAGTTAGCTTTCCTATTTTTAGAGAGATTCCAAGTGATGGAGAACATTATAAAGCTCTAGCTTTAACTTGTGCTTAACTTCTATTTTTGCATGCTCAAGTCAGCAGATGTAATGACCACGGGCTCTCACTTTTGTAACACAAAAGAATTTGGAAAAGAAGAACTATTTCAGACGATAAGTGATATATTTTGATCTCAATTTTTATCCAGTATGGTGGGTGTAATGGATGTGTCGTTACAGGTCATAAAGGACCCTGCATACTTCGAATTCCAACCAATGGCGCTTGCCCTCTATAACTTGAATTGGAGGCGTGGCTTGAGACATTAAGCTTTACAGTTTACACAATATCTCACAATGTCAAAATATTGAGTCCATATTTTAATTTGACAACTTACAGGATTACAACCAGTTGTTTTAGATGCAATCATGATCCTTTGCATTGCAGACAAAAAATTAAGATAATCTTTTAATATAAATTTTGACAATATAGTAAGCTGAAGTGAAATGGGCCTTCACGATGTTGAGCATGCTACAAATATCAATCGTACCTCACCCTTGGTTCTTTTTTAGGTCATTTGACTCATTATTGTCCTTTAATACTACTAAATACATTTCTTTGTGTTATACTCTTATGTTTAAAGAAACAGACATTTTTTGATTTCTGCTTGTAAATTAGAATCTCTGCAATTGTTGATTGTTTTGTAATTGTCAGTCACATGTATTTTTGTCTTAAGTAAATGTGTTGTAAAATGGGGATTCCATCAAATGGGTAATAGTTTATTGCTGTATATGTGGAGCTAATTAGATTTAATTTTTTTTCTAGAATATTTATTCATTAAGAATAGAATAGACAAGCAACACTGAACATGCACACAAGGAAGGAGATGTTTGTGCAATTGCTTTTGAATAAATAGCATCATTTATTTTTACTAGGATGAAATATTATATTAATGGCTTATGCTGATGCAAGATGTTAATGTTAACACAACTTAGTGATGGTGGCATCAACATTTTATTATTAATGCTAAACCTATAAATTACATATTTTATTATAAGAGCTGAGATTTAGCAAAATCAAGGGAATTTCTTACCAAGATGAGAAGTATGGTTTCCAAATTCAAGAAGGAAGTGAAAGTATCAATTTTAGGTTGGCAGACCTTATACATTATTCTGACGTGTTGCTCGGTGTTCCATAGGCTTTATGGTGTCGTGGACCATAATAATTTTTTTCATTTCAAACAAATATTAGAGATTATTGATTATTCAATATTCATTGTGTTATTTTAATTGACACGATTTGCATCATTTTTTGTAAACCACGTTTTTTAAAATTTACTTAAGGAGCAAATGTCGTAAGATAATGTAATAGCTTCAATTGTTGCCAGTAGGTCACATAGAATGATAAACAAGTGAAATACGTATTCAAACATTTTCCAGCTCAGGTTTTCATAGATGTTCATAATAGTGGACTAATAGAGAGCAAAGTCAATCTACCATTAGAAGGAACCATTTATTAATTTACTCAAATTTTCTTCAAATTAATCACTAGATACTATCATCCATAGTTTTACGTTCTCTTTTCATATGTTCGGCATAATTTCATGCAACTCTCCATAGCTACACTATCATAAGCCACAAGATATCATTATCTGTAGTATTATGTTATTTGCTATGTCTGGCATTATTTCACGTATCTTGGTGGGCTCTTGTAATTAATGCATCTGTTTTAATCTTTGAATTTTTGTGTATGGTAATCATATATTTGGGTTCAGGTCAATGCAAGTCCATATGATGAGGGATGGATAATAAAACTGCGCATGAATGACACGTCAGAGGTGGATTCTTTGATGAGTGCAGACCAGTACACAACTTTTTGTGAAAATGAGGATTCTAGCCATTAAGGGGGCAACTGCCCTTGTGATAAGAGTAATGGTAATCAAAGCTTTTGATGCAGCTTTAAAATAAGTTCAATTCCAGTATTTACTCTCACTTTCCACGACAAGTTAAAAGAATCTCATTACATTGGTTTTGTGTGGATTTGGGTTTACAGCCTTAATATTTATCTAGAGAGTTGCTTTTGTAGAGACAGTTGTATCTCTTATTGCTAGATAGTAGATACTAACCAATAGTTATGTCTGCAGAATTTCTTTGAATAATCAGAGTTTCATGGAAACACTTACAAGTGCCAAGTTCAAAGTTTAATCTGTGGAAACCATTTAGGTATACGAATGTGAGGTTAAGGATTGTGTTTTGAGGTTAAAGCTATTGCTACATGCATATGTATTGCTTCTGTTCTAATATTATATTCAAGAATTGTTTTAAAACATTGTTTTGAGAGTAATGCAAATGAAAACAAGGGTGTATGGGCATTTTTGGAATTTGCCTACTTCAAAGTGCAGTTTATACAGGAAGCATGTTGAAGCTCTAATTAATGTAGTATTTGATTTCTTGATAAATTTCTTGAATTTGTAGAGAGGCTAATAGCATTGAGATTCTTGATGGTATATGCTTTTGTTGAATCTGATTGTTTTCAGGATATTTTTCAGAAATGTATTTGCAGTGGCTGTTCAAAAACCATTGGAATTGAATTCCCATTTGAGCATTAAATCAACATGCAACACTTTTGGTACCTGGGTATGTGGTCAACCCTCTGGAATTGTTTGCTTCCTAATTCATAGGGGACCATGCCCAATGTTGGATGTTTCCATGTTCTTGTGTTTGCTAATGAAGCTTTGAGGGGCCTTATCTCAGTTATTATGGTATCTCTGAGCGTTGTGCTTTTGTTCAGTCTCTCATGATATGTTTACTTGTGAAGAGTCTTCCACTTCTTTTATGCACTCGTATTTTTTTTTTGGCATCTTCCATGAAACTCGTAATGGGGTCACCATTTCTTTTTATCTTCAGCTGTTCGTAAATGCGGCGGTAGTTACTTGTGAGAGTTTACTTATGTTCTCATGGAATTTCTCATAATTTATGCAACTAAATGATATACCTTACAACCAGTTTATTTGATTTTTGTCAGACTACATGCCACTCCCTAAAGGCAAGGCTTGCTGCCTCACTTTTGAAAAGGAAGATAACATAATCTATGTAAAACTGTACTCCACTTTATCTGTTTTTTGTCAGACTAATGCCACTCCCTAAAGGCAAGGCTTGCTGCTTCACTTTTTTAAAGGTAGATAACATAAAACTATGTAAAACTGCACTCCAGCTGGTATATATGGGAGCATATTGCGGAAACTTTATTTATTGCTTTGTTAATATTAGTTGACATGTTTTTGTCCAAAAAATGTGTCATATATGCCATCAATCTTGGCACACAAAATCCCTAAATGGACCATTTTGAGAACTTAACGCTAATCAAAAGTTACAACATTGATTTAAAAAAAAATATAGGACAGGGTACAAGTGTATACAAAAATGCATACACCATTTTTTTGGGCTACAGATACCTATGTTTAAGGAACCCTAGACCCAAAAAGGTTGGTGATTTACTGACACACAGGTGTTATTTACATAACAGCTCTGGGTCAAAAAACAAAATGAATTACAAGAGATCTAGTTAGATACTCTCACGAATACTAAATAGCTTTGCTTACTTGGGGCTTGTTGGTTGCTTAGAGAATACAGTGGCGGAACACTATTGCAATTACAAAATAAGGTCTTCAAGACCCAATTCTGAACAGCCAGATCTCTTATCACTCATCTCATCTCAAATTTGAAAGACCAAAGTTTATGAATATATGTCGCCTCTCCTTTTTTAGAACTGCATATGAATTGACAGAGCAGGCTGACTTGCCATAAAAGTCTTCCTCTAGATATGCTCCTTTCTGGACTGTATACAAATATACAACACACACACCTTTCATTCAAACAATAGTCAGTGGATGCATGAAATCTAATGGAGGAACATCTTTCTTCCATTCTCGAGGCCCAGTAAATACACAAACCAATTTGCTCGTGGTTAAGGAAGACGAGCACAAAATGCCCACTTCATAAAAAAGCTAAGAACTTATCTTTTCTTCCAGCAACAACATACATCAGAAATTAAAATACTGAAGTGCCACACCTCGAAGGTATAACCTCATTAAAATTTCTTCAATCGTAAAATCTTTGTATAGGCAAAAGTGGCGTTCAAATACAAGCAAAAGTTGAATCCTCTTAGGATGAGAACAGCAGGCTGTGACAAATACACCCTAAGTGTTACCAATCCTCTTCCCCTGCTAACTACTGGTTGTCACTGATAAGTAAATGTCTAATTAGACGAGTTTCACAATTTCACAGAGAAAAAGACAAAAGACAAAAGTTTGAAAGCAACAACCTGGGGAGATAAAAACACTAATTTTTTCCACCAATCTACACACAAACACAGGAGAAATATTGAACTTTGGTTCTGAAATCATTCTGGAAGAAGAAATGAGCAAGACTGCTATCAACTACTTCATCAATTCCTTTGTTAGGCCATCCCTACCAATGATGAATTGGTCGACTTGCTGTTGAAGGTTATACCTACTATTTCTCGGATGAGGATGATAAAACCACGGCAAGGCAGATTTCAGAGGAGGTAAAAGCTGTTGCTTTCTCCTTGACTTATAAAGCTCTTGGTCTAGACAGATTCTAATCTACCTTCTTCCAGGAGTTTTGGGACATTGTGGGAAAGGATGTGATTGTTTCTGCTCACGAATTCTTTGGTTTTGGGAGCATTCTTAAGCAACTTAACATTTCTCTTGGTCTTATCCCAAAAAGCAGAGGTTGCTTCCATGATTGACTACCGGCCTATCAGCATTTGTCCAAGATTTAAAAATAGAATAGGAAAATGGGAGCACGAGATTTGGTGTGCTCGACCGTTTTCTAACCCAATTGATGTTCGTTAATTACACCCAACAATAAAGGAGTAATGAAACACCTGCCCAAAACCTATACAAATGTAAAAATAGTGAAATATATTTTTAAGAAAAGTAGAAAAATCTAGAGGGGTTCTATTGGCTACCTAACCTTCGATGTATGACAGACAAATTAATGCTGAATATTTCTCAATTTATAGACTAGGACAAAAGCAGCACAAGATTCACTATGCTTAACCATTTTCTCCCCAATTTCATCTTCTTTAATTACATAACATTTTGACAAAAACAAAGAAAGAGTAGTTTTACTAGATGCTCCAAGATGAGCTGGCCCTAAGCAAAATAAATACTGTTAATGAAGTATCTCCTTGTGCACTAAGAGCTATGAAGAAGCTCAATTGGGTTAAGGGTAAATTGTTAAACAAGAAAGGTAGCCACACTTCTTTTAGAGGGGGAAGTTCCTTAGAACTTGCCAATGATGAAGAGCTAGAGGAAGGCGAGGATGTGAATTTTAACTCCAAAAGAAGAGGTTTTGGAGGCAAAGAGGTTAAGCTTTTGGTGATCAAAGAAACATCCATATGTAATAAAGCCCATAGGGCTATAGATTGTTGTCAAAACCTCATTAGGTTGATCGTAGCTCAAAAAGTTAAAAGTAAGTATGACATAACTTGATGCTAGAAAGAACTTTAATACACATTAATGAGGCCTTAGAAGTTGATTGGAAGAAAAAAGCATTTTTTTTTGCATACAATGAAAGTGTAATGACAAATTGTGCAAGGGGATTGTGGATGGTAGGTCTATCAAGGTGATTAAAAAGTAATCCATCATGGTAGGGAGAACACTTATGAAGTATAATATGAGCGAAAGAGATGTCTCCTAAAATTGTGAAAAGAAGGGACTTTGTCTCTTCTAGCACAAGCTAAGCATTGAGTTTGAAGATATATGAACTCTAGATGAGCCAAGAAGTGAGTTGGAAGCATTTTTGATAGCCAAAAGGCAAACAATTTAACTTTAGGTACTACATAAAATTGATGCAAGCTTAGTAGAGCTACAATGATTGTCAAAGAATGAGGTCAAATTTGCATCTATGAGATTGATGATGAAGATTTAGTTAACATTGGTCTTCATTAGTTGAACTCAGTAGAGAAACATTGGAAGATAATACTAGAACCTTTGGGAGATTAGAAGAAACATAGGGATGCAAATCAAATCAAAGGGCAAACTCAAGTGGACAATCAAAAGGATGAAGATCCCATGACCAAATGATCTATATTGAAGACTAAATGAGAAGTGCTAAATGGAATGGCGGAAAACATAAATATTGGATATGCTTGAAGGCAACTATTCTCTTGACAAATAGAACAAAAGAAATCGAATGGGATTCTAAAAGTAGTTCTCACTAGATTGAGGGGAATATTGAGTCAAGTGCTTGTTGTTGCTTACAAATTCTTTAGTTTTGGGAGCATTCTCAAGCAACTTAATAATACTTTTATTGTTTTTATCCCAAAAAGTAGAGACATTGCTTCCATGGTTGATTACTAGTCCATCAACATTTTTACAAGATTTAAAATCAAACTAGGAAAAATAGGAGCACAACATTTGGTATACTTGACCATTTTCACCCCAATTCATAGTTCCTTTTTGATTCAGGTAAAAGCAGGTTTTGAAGGGACCCAAAACCCTTTACAACCAAAAACAAAGCTGGAAAAAAATCAACTTGCAGCCAGCCAAAAGCCAGTCCCCAAACAAGACCCGTCAAGATTTACATTTAGAACTACTCTTGTGGGAACGGAGAGTCATGTCAAAAGAAGGCCTAGAGAATTTAGCTTTCTTGCCCTTAACAGTAATCCGACCTTCCTCCACTTGCATTGCCTTATCTTGCCAAGTCAACTCACAATTTTCCTGAAGATGAATGCTTGCAGCCACTGTCTCAGAGATTTCATCATTATTCCTTTGTGCAGGCAAAGACTTATCATAAAAACCACCAGAAATGATAGTCGAAGCGCTATCACCAGAAATGGTAGCCTGAGACCCAATCTCTTGCTCTTTAGGGGTTTCAACATGATAATCTTGTACAACATTAACAACCCCACCATTTGAGACATTCGAAGGGGATATCTCAAGACCCTGTGATTCTGACGCAACCACCTCTGAAAAACTCCTATGTTGTTCAGATTTCTTCTCAACCGTATAATGCTATTGAGAGGCACCTTTCCACCATGTAGCCGTCATAGCATTTTTCTCAAATCCATATTGTGCAACAATATGACCTGTTTTAAAATATCTTCTACAACGGAAGGGAATCCCCTCATAGTCCAAAGATTGGACTCAAGACCCCTTAGAAGATTTAAGTAAGATATCAACAGGCAACCCTTTTGAAACATCCATTTCAACCAATATGCGGGCAAAGGTGGAATGAAAAATGTTAGGATTCAACATCCACCAGCAAAAAATCACCAAGGGCTTCACCCACTTCCTCTAGAAGAGGGTCAGTCCATAAGTGGAGGGGAAGATTAGGCAGCCGAACCCAAATCGGGACCTTATTGAAAGTTTCAGAAGTAGGGTTGAAATCAGAATGCCAAGGCTTAATCATCAACAAATATTTGTCCTCTCAGCTAAAAAAATTGTCACATAAAATTATATTTCTATCCTGAGCATTGTCAAACTTAGCAACAAAAAACCCCTTAGCCATGGGGAAAATGCGAACTTTACCAAAAATTAGAGGCTCCTATTCATTGGAGATCCAAGAATGCACCTGAGGGAGGCTAGGCCCGAAACCCCTAAACCGACAAATCACCTCACGAACGGAGAGCTCAGAAACATTCTTGTCTATTTCCTTTACCATCTTAGCGCTCTGATTCACTGAGATGGCATTGGCAACAGGGATAAACCCGCCAATCGGCAGCCTCCCATGTCGAAATCTTGCAGCCGACGCCTTAGCCTTAGCCACAGGGCCGCTACCCTTAACGCACCTCCCGCCAGACCCCATCACGCAGGAGACCCCAACCTCTTTCGCAACAGTCTTAGTCTACCCATCTGAAGAGTGACCTTCGCCTTGGATGCCACCACTGCCGACAAAGCCCGTGCCATCCGCGATCGCCAGGGTAGGGTTTCCATCCAATCGGGCCGTTTGGGCCGCCATCGCTTATCCCCAATTCATAGTTCGTTAATTACACTCAACAATTGGCAAAAACAAAGAAAGAGTACTGAAACACCAACCCAAAACCTAAACAAATGTAAAAAAGGTTTTTTTATATAATAGAAATAAATAAATTTAGAGGGGGTTCTATTGACCCCCTACTCCTTGATGTATGACAAACAAATAAATGTTGAATATTTCTCACTCTATTAACTAGGAAAAAAGTAGCACAAGATTGCTTATGCCTAACTTCATATTCTTTAATTACACTCAACATTTGGCGAAAACAAAGAAAGAGTAGTTTTACTAGAAGATGGTGAGTAAGTAGTTGCTAGATACCTCAATGGGCTACATTTCCAACTCCAAGATGAGCTGCCCTTGATCAAACTAAATAATGTTTATGAAAAATATCATTGTGCTCGAAGAGCTATGGAGAAACTCAATTGGGTTCATTAGAACATTTAGAGGAAAGGGAAGTTCATTAGAACTTGCCAATGATGAAGAGCCAAAGGAAGGTGAGGATGTGAATTCTAACTTTAAATGCAGAGGAGGTTTTAGAGGCAAAGGGTAGGCTTTTGGTGGCCAAAGAAACATCCATATGCAATGAAGCCTATAGAGCCAGATTACCCTCAAAACCCCATTAGGGCGATGGTAGCTTGAAAAGAAGCTCCTCCAACACAAGAAGTTAAAGTAGAGATCACATAAATTGATGCTATAAAAAACTTTAATACACAAAGCAAAGAGGCCTTAGAAGTTGATTGGAAGAAAAGAAGCATCTTTTGCACAAAATGAAAGAGTAAGGACATAGTGTGCAAGATGAGCCAAGAAGTGAGATGGAAGCATTTTTGATAGCCATAAGGAAAATGATTTGAAGATTGAGGTACTACAAATAATTGATGCAAGAGCAGTGAAGCTACAATGAGAGTCAAATAATGAGGTCAAAACTACATCTAAGAGATGGATGGTGAAGATTTAGTTGGCATTGATCTTCATTCAATTGAACTCAATAGAGAAACATTGGAAGATTATACTATAACCTTTGGGAGATTAGAAGAAACATAAGGATGCAAATCAAATAAGAGAAAACTTAAATGAAGAATCAAAAGGTTGAAGATCCCATGACCAAACAATTTGGATTGAAGATTAGATGGGAAATACTACATGACATATGAGAACGACATAAATATTAGATAGGCTTAAAGGCAACCATTTAGACATAACAAAATAAATTGAGTGGGATTCTACAAGTAGTTCTCACTAGATTGAGAGGAATATTGAGTCATGGGAGGATAGGCAAGATTGTATAAAATCCTCAAAGAATTCTATGTAAAGTATATTCAAAGCTAACAACCTAACTTAGTTTGATTGCAATTGTGCATAACATGATTGAGACAAGTAAAAAAGCTTCAAGTCTATTGGTGGTAGTAATAAAAATCATTTAATGAAATTCTACATTAGTATCTTCAAATGGCTCTACCACCCCAACCCAATAGTGGAAGCATCATTGGCCTCATCTTGACCTTAGAAGTGCAAAGATTGGAAGATCAAAAAGTGGTTTAGATTGGACCAAGGGATCATTAGAGCACACTTTGAAGGAAAAACTATTGGCATTTTGTTTGGAAGGTCAACTCTCAAGCAAGTATTGATAAAATTTAACATTAAATATGCAAAACTAGGTTCCTTTGAACTCAAAATTATTAAAAGATAGGGATGAAGATGTATGGTAGATAAATTAATGTTGAATATTTCCCACTTTCTTATTAGTTTTAAAAATAAGATTTTTGTTGTTTTCCATTTTTGGGATTTGTAACCCTAACATGTAATTTGTAAGGGCTGCCCATTTTAGTGGGTTTTTATTGTTTATTAGTAATGACAAATTGTTGGATAAAGTAGATTGAGCTAGGGAAATACATTAAATGAGAATGCATGTAGAATACATGTACTTCAACCTAGAAAATATTTTTTTTCTCTTATTTTCTTAAAAAATAAAGTTGGGATACAAAATAAAATGTTGAATGAGATAAATGAGGGGACCAAAACAAAATGTACTACACCAAACCCATGTAGGTAAATTACAAAAATTGAAGCCAACAAAAAAAGAAGAACCAACCCTAAGATTGACTTGACCAACATAGCTATGAAAATAAGAAACAGGCTAAGAAGCTTGGGAAATCCCTAACCACCAATACTATGCATCAAATTATGGTCACTAGCCTTCTCAAAAAATTAGCCCATCCCTTAGTAGCCACCACCACTTGTTTAGGCTCCACTACTATAATGCTACCAAAATATTTAGGGCAACAAACTTAACACCATGTATTATTTCTTCTCATAGCACAACATGGATCAAAATACCACCAACCAAAGAGGACAACATAATGGATAGATCACCTCCAAAGTCCCTTGGTAGTGAGACACTAACCAATTCTTTACAACCTTATGAAGATCTTCACAAAAGATGATCAAGTCTTGCACATCATGTTTAATCACCATCAACTTTTTATTCACGACACAAACTTCACTTGATAATGTTGACAATACCTCATCACCTTACAATTTTATAACCATCCCCAACTGATATAGACTCCTTGACTAATGGAGAACATAACAAGAAGTGCAACACCCATATATATACCTATGTTGAGAGCACATTCATCTTCATTTTAGCTAAAAATTGAAAATAATGGTTGCTTGCAATCACACAACATTGATATCTCAAAATTTTAAAACAAGAATGTTGAGCACACGATCATACTGAGAGGGGGTGTGTGTGTGAATCAATATAACAACATTTTTATCAATTTAAACTTTAACAATCACAATAACATCATTTACTCAATTTCATTAATCATGCACATGAGAAGAACACAATAACACAATATTTATGTGGGAACCCTAATGGGAGAAAACTATGACAAATTATTATTTTTTATATAAATTCTTCTTATGACAGTTTGTAGGCACCAACCCTCATTCAATTCATGAGCACCAACCCACTAGAGGCACCAACCCCTCATTCAATTTGTGAACACCAACCCCTCATTCAAATTTCCACCTTATCAATGTTGCTTCTACAATAGATGAAGAATAACCTTTCTCTCCACAAATTTTGCTATAGCTCTCTTCTTTAAACTGTTATAATCTCTATAGACATGTAAAATTGACCTAACACTTATCACACATCCTAAATGATATTTTCTCATCATTGACATCATTATCACTAAATATCACTACATTTCACAACAATTACATCAAAAACCCTAAATTTCCTTTATTAATTGAATAAGTACATTATTTAATTAATTAACTTTTTTATCATTTTTGATTGATTAAATATCATTTATTTAATTAAGTCCTAATCTATCTTTATTCCTCCTGATTAATTAAATAACATCAATTATTTAATTATCTCACTAATTTACTTTATTCCCCTAAGTCAATTAAATTATTAAAATATAATAATTTAACTGTCACTTTCCCCCAAATTTGAATAATTAAATAAACTATTCAAAATATCATCAAGAATCAAATCAAAAATCTGATTGGATGATTGATCCATCTTTTTCCTAACAGATCAATCTATTCTTCAATTCCACAGATTATTCAATCTATTTCCTCAATCCCACTGAACACTCAAAATGATTTCTTCAATTACACCAATTATGTAATCAGTTTGCACTAATTATTCCCATCTAAATCCTCTCAACGGTTTTCAACCATTGATCAAGATACTCTACTATGTGATCTTGAGCATTCATTTCGAAACACAAAATCTATATGACAACCATCTTTCTTCTAAAAAACGATTAGAGAATCAATATCATTTACACAAAGAAGTAATGGAGAGATCTTAATTGATATTTTGACAAAGCTTTATACATATCTTCGATCAACACACATGTTCTTCAAGATTTTGCACACATAATGGAGGCTTCACATTGATATGAACAACCCAACACCTTTGCGAACACACTTCGACACGGGATGGTAAAACTACTTTATTTTGAGTTCATTGTTATTGTTTTATTTCAATTACGTTGAATTCTTTAATTTTGGAGTTACATTTCGTGAGTAATAGGCATGAACCATTAGCGTTTTGTTTGTTTAGATTAGTTTCTATTCATTCAATTTGATTGCATAACATCTTCCCTATTTCCCCTTTACACATTTTGGCATGTCCGATGGGACCACGGTCCTTAGAACAAACCATTTTATGAGAAAATTTTGAAGTTGCAGGTTCTAGAAGTGCATTGGAAAATTTTTCATGCATAGGCTACAAGAATTTTTCGTGGTTGATTTCACATTTTGGCCGTAGTTGACTCTTTTCTGACCGCTTTTGATATTTTTTTGCTTTTGCAAAAATAACAGAGGCACACTTGAGTTTTTCGACCAATTCTTCTTAAAACACATAGGCCACACTTGAATTTTTTGTTCGCAATTGCTTGTGACAAGGCCACTTTTGCTTGAAATTTTCACTTTTGCTCTGTCAGTTTTCATTTGAAAATCTGCAAGTCAATTTTTGATTTCTAACATTAACGTTTGCTTGGTTTGGATTTTTTAATGGTGATAATGTCGTTTGTGCAACTCTTATAGGATATGGAACACGTTACATAAAACAAACAATTAATACGTTTATTGCAGGGAAGGTGAACGGTCGAAGCCTTTAATTTTTTTCAAAGCTTTCATAGTTAGGAAACTTCAATTTGGTGCTATAAAAAGAACCCCACAAATGAATAGTTCAATTGGTGCATCTAAAATGATTTTTTCTCAAAGTTTTCATAGTTAGGAAACTTCAATTTGGTGTTATAAAAAGAACCCCACAAACGAACATTTCAATTGGAGCTCTAAGAATGAACTTTTCCAAAAGCTTTTATAGTTTAGGAGAGCACACTTCAATTTTTGGTGCTTAAAACAAATGATCAATTGCTTCAATTTTTTTGACGAATGCATGATTTTATTTTGTTCACCATTAAGACAAGGTTTTAGAAAACACTTTGGTTGGAGCTTAAAAATGAACAAATCAAATTCTTGTCTTTCACATTGCTATCTCATTGTTTGAAATCCATAATATTTCATTTTGGTACACATAAAAAGAACAAATAAATTTCTATCTTGTACACACTTTTATTTTTACTTTATTTTCATTTTTATTATTATTATTTTTTTGAACTTAAAAAGAACATTGCGATGAAGTGTATATCATGTATTTTGTGTTTGGAAAACTAGGTGTTTATTCTCTCCCCTCACGCCTTTTGGCGATCTTGGGTGATGAAAAGCATCTTGAGTTTCACACATCTGTTTACATTCCAAATAATACCTTTAGAGGGCTTGCCTCCCAACTTGTGAGAGGGAACGACCCAAGCGATACTTTTGTTTTAGTTCGCTATATGAATAACTATGGGTGTGAGGAAAATTGATCACCCACCTAGTGCGGATGTTCTATACCGACGAAAGTCTACTCTAGTATCTATGTGATACGTAAAAACCTGCAAGGGCTGGGAGACCTCTTAATTGAGTGGATTTTCGCATGTATAGACACTAGTTTATCTTGAAACATGACTAAAAATCAATGTTTGTAGAAGCTACCCCTTTTAAACCAAAGCATTCTCTGAAGTGGTGTATTAGAAATTTGATTCCGAGAAGTTACTTACCAAGTCCGACTTATGGTTGAGCTTAAAAAACTCTTAATTCGTTACATGTAAATCATCCCTTTGGGGCATGAGGTAAGCCCATATAGGAGGAAGTGTCTATCCCTAGGGTGTACATTGTCTTCACGAAATTTCCAAATCTATTCAGTTACTTTGAGACATCAAACATTGTGCTTGAATTAAAAATGAACACATCAAAACAAGCATTTAATACAATTCTCAAACTTCAAACTCTTTGAATTTAGTGTGAATACTTTGAAAAGAGCCCTATGTTTGCACTCCCTAAAAGATATCTTAAAAATATATCTTTGAAGGTTTTCGAATGTTTAGGCTCACATTTCAAGTCGCATTAAGAATGAAGTAAACATTGGAAACTATAGCTTTAGCATATTGACTTCCACGAATATTGAGCTTTTGTGCAAAGAAACATGCCTAAAGTTGTAGATATTTTAGGGTCAAATAAGTTTTGATTGTCGTGTTGCATGATATCACTTGCCAAATTTCAACAACAGATCAAACAAAGTTATCCAAAAGTGCAAAATTCATCCAAACTGTTGCAAACTCAAAAATTGGAAAACAAATCTGCACAAAATACCGCTTTTGCTGATGTTTCTGTCGCACTTGATAAAAAATTGGAAAACAAATATGCGTAGAATATCGCTTTCGCTGCTATTTTTGTTGCACTTGATCAAAAACTGGTTGCACTTGCCAAAAACCTAGTGCTTTTGCTCTCTACTTGCAATAGTCACTGGTAAAAACATGTTGCTTTTGCATAATCTGAATGCGCTTGCTATAAAATTGGCCGCAGTTGACCATTTTTTCTGCAATTGCCAAAATTTACTGTTTGCAGTTGACTAAGAAATAGTCAGTTTTTCCCAAAGTCTCACTTTTTCTTGTACAAATCAGTAGTCAAAAAAATTGATCAATACAGAGGCCACAGTTGAAAAATATTACCATAGTTTATTTTTTGATCTAGTCGCACTTGACCATAATTTGGCCGCAGTTGACTTTTTCAGCTGCTTTTTCTTCAAATCTACCGCTCTTGCTCTGTTCTCTGTTGAAAATTAAAAAAACCAATCTGAAACTGGTTACAAAATCCTTTTGAAATGAAACAATTAGACTCCCAAGACGCGTCATAATCAATCCATCATCTATTTAAAAAATTCAACAACCCATCCTACTTTTTGAAATCAAAATCAAAACAAATAACTTGGATTATTCCTTCACTCACACTTCTAAGATATCAACATTTGCTTGAACCTCAAGGCTAGTTCAAGTAAATTTCTCACAACATATCCTCTAGAAGAAGAAGTGAAATATCGATCCAAGCCTTTCAACATTTTGAGTTTCAAGAATAGTGTCATCCCAAAACATCGCTCAAACCTTAGGGTCTTGAGAATCATAACAACCATATCAAAACACCAACATTTTTATCATTTCACCTTATGACCATTTGGCATCCGATTGCTCCAATTCAACAACCAAACCTTACAACACCTATCATTCAACCAAACTTTACAAAAATTGAGGGAGCACAAACAGACATAATCAATAGTTTGAGGAGCTTTCTATTCAAGACAAAGGAAACACCAAACTAATGGAGAAATGCAGTAAACATCCTAGACAAACAAGAGCAAAAAGTTGATCTTGTGGCCAGAAGACCCATATTACCACCTCCTGCATGGCAATATGTATCCTCTTTTCAAAAGCAGAAAGTCCCAAAAACAAACACAATTTCATATACTAAAAAAATAGAAAATCCCAAAAACAAATGCAATTTCATTTACTCAAAAATAGAAAATCACAAAAAACAAAGCATTCTTTCATTCCATAGTTAGAAGTCACCAAACATTCACAAAAACTTGGCACTTATTTATGACAATTACGAGATCACAACATAGAAAAAACATGGAGGCCAACAAAAGTAGCGCTAGCATGCCCCCAACAAACACCACAAACAATGGAAGTAACCCATGGGGATATAAACCAAGTGACCTTACAACAGGGTATTGAGCATGAAAACATCCCAAACATAAACATGTCAATCTATTACCCAAATCTAGTTCCACTCTATACACCCATGGGGACATCATATGCCACAAATGTTAATGATATATCAACTATGGATTCCCCTAATCAAGGTTTTGAAGCATCTTGTCACATGGCTGATTTTAATCAAAATCCTCATCCATATCAAAATCACCCTTAATAAGAGTTTCAAAATCACCATCAAGGACTAAGTCTAGAACATCAAATTGCCATAAATGAACTTGAGAAAAAGATTGACAAACTTGAACGAAATCAAAATATGATGTATCACCAACACCATGTTCAACATCAAGATATTGCATATGAACAACAAACAAACATAATTCCACAAACACCTCGATATCCCCACAACCAACACTTCCAATATCATGAAAACATTGATTCATATCAACAATAAAGTCTATTTCCACAAAATCAAGTGAATCAACAACATCAATGGTCACAAAATTAAAATCAGATCACCAAACATCAAAATCAAATCCAACAATAATATCAACCCCCAAATCAGTAATATCCACATCAAAATCATCAAAATCATCAACATCATCAATCTCAAGATCAACAGGAAATTCCATCTCAAAATCCATCTCTACCACAACAAGCCTTACAATCAAATCACACTACTAAATGTGAGTACACTCCTTTAGGGGAGACAATTGAGGGTGTGTTAAACCAATTAGTCGATGCCAAACTTATCACACTTCCAAAACCACCACGAAGTAGTGATCCCACTATAAAATTCCCACGGTATGATGACAAGACCTATTGTAAATGGGTGATCCAACAATACTGGTTTACAATTTTTGGCCAAACTGGACACTAAATTGATATTTTCTAACTAAATCCTCACTTTCGAACACCTATAGCAGCTAAACCGTGAGGAATTTGAAGATGATGCAAACTAGTGGTTTGTGAAATTTTGTCTGTAGATTCTAAATATATATATTTTTAAGATTTTTGGAATCATATTTCACTTCTTTTTCCATCTCCTTTGAAAACTAGTTTTTCTCAGTAAACACCTTTTTTAAGGAGTGATGCTCATTGTATAACACAATTTTTTTTCCATGAAGGATAAAATTCTAATTTTTTCGAATTTAGATTTGTAACTATGATATCTAGTGCTTCCAATTGGTTTCATAGTGTTTTATTGAATATTTTTTCCTTAATCAAGTTTTAAAGTCAAACCAATTACAATTCAGACATAAGCGGACCATATAACACAACTTTGTTTGTATGTATCAAAATTCAATTCAATTTTTTTTGTTAGATAAAGGACTTCAATATCTGGTGCACTCATATTTTTCATTTTTTTTTTATAATCTACTATATTTCCATATGTGCAGAATAGAGAGCTTGATTTTCGATGAAAAACCTACATTCTTAAGAAATAAAAAATAAATATAATAATAAAATTAAATTTATTTAAAATTATACTTTTTGGGAAGCTTATAATAAGGACTACATACTCACAAAAAAAAGGTTTTAAATGAATTCATTTGATCCCCCAAAAGGTAAATCAAAAGTGGGTTTTTATCAACATTTTGATAGGTGTAAAGGAGACTCCTTTACAGGTATGGTTTAATACTAGCAGGGTTCTATCCAAGGGGGTTTGAACTAAGGTGGTTCGATCAAACCCTCTTCAATTGGAATCCTTAAAATGAAACTTTTTAAGGCTTAAATCATTATATTTTCTAAAAATATATGATTTAAGCAAAAATCAGAATCTCCCAAAAATTGTTAACCAACATTGTGGGATCACCCAAATACCATGGAGAAAAAGGTCACGATGCATTGGAATGGGTTAAACTCAAAAGACTCATCCAAGACCTTATTGATCAAAGAGAAATAGCTATTGAAAACAACATTCAAGGTCCAAACACTAATCACAACATTGACAATATCTCAACCTCAAAAGTTGAAAACAACGATCAAGAGCTATCTATCACTGATCACATTGATAATATCTCTACATCATCCAATGAGCAAGAAGACACACATCAAGACTTTAATCCCAAGCATGATCAAAATCAATCACCAAAGTCTAGCAATGATCCAACCCAAGATATATTGACATTATCCAACCTTATGATAGTACATATCGATGATCAAGAGAATCTTAATCTAACACTTATACCCAATGCACAAAATTTATGTCGAAAGCTATCACCCATATGTACACATTTTGAGGAAATCCAAGTATACTTTACAAGTAATCCCTTCTTTGAAATTGATCCATGTTAAGAGCGCAAACCAAAGAATATTGAAGATAATACCACACAAAGTCAAGATCAAGAATCCCTATCATCAAAATACTACAATGACTTGGTAGATTGTTGAAATGTACAAGACAATTGAAAGGGGGGGTGAATCAGTTATATGAATTCACTTTACTTCTAAACTTAATCTTTTCAATTTAACTTCAATCTGTTATTAAGTGTAAACATGAAATGTAAATAACAGAAAGCAAACACTAGAGACACCAGATTTACGTGGAAAACTCAATGACTGAAAAACCACGGTGAGGATTAACTCACAATATAGTAGTAATGCAATATAGAATACAAAGGCTCACTGCCAGAAGGTTCACTGCCCTGATACAAAGGCTCACTGCCAACAAAGGACTCACTGTCCAGAAGGAGGCTCACGACCTACAGAAAAATATAAGATAAATGGAGATCCACCACAAAGGTTCCACACATTCACAACTTGATCAGAAGATTGTAGACACCATCAACTCACTACTTTTAGGAATCTAACACATTAAAGTATTGTTGCCTCAATGCGCTCTTGCACACTCTACTTTTCGCACTTGCTTGCACGATTCATGGATGGATGGATATCGAATTCACTACAACTTGATTTGATTTTATACCATCTTCAACCCTAGAAACATTTTCCAAGGTCGGCTATACAATTTCAAATTACAAATTCAAATTAGGTCGACTACTCAATATTCCCACAGTGGATAAGAATGAGAGAGGACCAATTACATATTTAATTTGAGACCCAAATAACTTCTTGGATCGATCACACACTTCCTTAATTCAATGCAAAATCTTAATGTAACGTGTAGAAAATAGGTCGACATAACCTAATGAAAACACCAATGATCTTTAAAGTACGTGCATCTCCAGCAAGATGATCACACATGGATCAATCAACATGCTTCACCAGATATTTTACCATCTCTAAGAGTACTCCAGGTACATCTACAACAACTACAACAAACTTGATTCACATAAATTTCTTCAACAGTCCAATCGGACCAACCAACAACACACAAGTGATCTAGAGCAAGTCTTCTGGAGTGCCAAATCACAAGCACGTTTGTCAGAACATAGAAACCATCAAAATGAGTCATTTCCCAAATCCGTAAGATCTGAAACCAAAAACCACAAGACTGCGGAGCCAAAATATTTCTCCCAGTCCACAAACAAATAGTTCTGCCAAACCAGTTCACACATCCGTGAACACATCTTTCACTCTCCATCGAATCAAAATCTAAAACTCAGGATATATTATCCATTGAAGCTTATGAACATAACTACAAATCCAGACAGGCATAGGATCAACACATGATAACTGCATAGACAATAACATAGCACACTCATAACACACACTTCAACACTACCTTCATTATTTCTCAAATTTTCTCAAAAGCACTTGGCAAATACACAACTACAACTTCATAAATATAGCTTCATGTACTCTAAGAACTTCTATAGTATCTCAACTATAAAAGTGCCATATGCAATCAACCTAAATTGTATTGACATCAATGGCAACATTAATGACAAAACCACCAAACACATCCATACTTGCAACAGTCTCTCCCTTTGTCATTGATGGCAACACATGATGTGAAAAACCATCAAAGACAACATAGCATAATATTCAGAGACGACAACCTATACAAGCATAGAGTTTTCACATGATTCTCTCTCCCCCTTTGACATCAATGGAAAAGAAAATTATGCAAAAAAAAACTATTTCCATATAAAGATCTGTTCACTCCCCCTTAGGAGTACACCCACATCACATATTGCAACAATGTACTTCTCTACTCCCCTTGAGGAGTAGACCTCAATCATCAGTCCATATCAAAAGAATCTATGTATCCACTGGACTGATAGACCTCCATGTGCACTTAGTTCAAAGAAGGAGTGGCCCCTAACTTCCCCCTGAGATACTCAAAAGTAAGGGCCTTAGTGAATATGTCAGCAATTTGTTCCTTGGTAGGTACATATTCAAGTCTAACTTCATTTTGAAATACCTTCTCCCTCAAGAAGTGATACTTGATAGATATGTGCTTTGTCCTAGAATGCATCATTGGATTGTTCAAAATTTTTATAATACTTGCATTGTCACAAAATATAGAGATAGGTTCATCACTCACCACACCTATTTCCATCAAGGTTTGCTTCATCCAAAGTACCTATGTATAACAAGATGTTGCTGCAATATACTCTGCTTCTGCAGTGGATAAGGAAACTAAATCTTGTTTCTTACTCAACCATGAAAGTAATCTTCCTCCATGGAAGAATGCACCACCACTTGTACTCTTTCGGTCATCTACACAGCCAGCCGAATCTATATCAGTGTACGCATTCAAAGTGAAATCATTGTCCTTCTAATACCATAGCCCATAATCTAGAGTTCCCTTAAGATACCTGAATATCCTCTTCACAACTGTAACATGTGCTTCCTTAGGTTCTACTTGAAATCTTGCAACTAAACATACTACATGCATGATATCTGGTCTAGTAGCAGTAAGATACAAAAGTCCACCAATCATAGATCTATACAAGCCGTGATCAACTTTAATAGATTCATCATCCTTACCCAGCTTACATCCGATTACCATAGGGGTACAAACCGGTTTGGAGTCATCCATTCCAAAATTCTTTAACAATTCCTTAACATACTTAGATTGTGAAATAAATATCCCTTTCTTAGTTTGATTTATTTGAAGTCTAAGGAAGAAATTCAACTCACCAATCATAGAAATTTCAAATTATTTTTGCATCTCTTGTACAAATTTCTTACACATACTTTCATTTCCACCAAAGTTAATGCTATCAACATAAACCACAATTATCAACATTTTGTTTTTCCCAACCTTGAAGTAAAGATTGCTGTCTATAGACCCTTTGCTGAATCCTTGCTTTGTCAAGTATCTATCCAACCTTGCATACCAAGCTTTGGGAGCTTGTTTAAGTCCATATAATGCCTTCTTTAATTTGCTTATCATGTCCAGTTTTTCTGACAGTTGAAAACCTTTCGATTGCTCCATATATACTTCTTCTATTTCTCTATTCAGAAATGCAAACTTGACATCCATCTAATACACCTTGAAGTCTTTATGAGCTGAAAATGCTAAGAACATCCGAATGGCCTCCATTCTTGCTACTGGTGCAAAAGTTTCTTCAAAATCTATTCCTTCAACCTGTGAATATCCTTTACATACAAGTCTTTCTTTATTCCTTACCACTTCACCATCTTCATTCAGCTTGTTTTTAAATACCCATTTTGAACCAATTACATTCTTGTTTGCAAGTCTAGGGACTAGTTCCCATGTCTCATTCTTTTCTATCTATTGTAGTTCCTCTTTCATTACTTTAACCCATCTTTCATCATTACATGCTTCACTTACAGTATTAGGTTCTATCTTAGAAAGTAAACACAAGTTCGCCTCAACACTTTGCTTCTTGTCTTCACACCTTCACTTATGTCTCCAATTATCTGTTCGTTTGAATGATTTTTTTATACATATTTAGGAGTCTTAGGTGCAGGTTCCAGGATCTCCTCTTCATCACTTTATTCTTTCTCTTCTTTTTCTTCTTCTTATACTTGCCAACAAATAGGATCATCAGGTTCTATAGACACCTAAATTTGGACACTTCATTTGTCCAAATTTACTCCTTCTTCATCTAAATATCCCCTTATCCGCATTAATTAAGTAATATCACTATTATTTAATTAATACCTCTAAAGTTCTTCTAATCCCTAGGGTATCTAGTTAAATAATTAAATACCTTACCTTTTAATTCCCCTCTCATCAAATGAATTAAATAAATATGACATTTATTTAATTCTTCACATGTCACATCACTTTCACTTAATCCTAACTCACCTCCTAATCTCTTCATTAGGGATGTGCACATACCTAATCCTTGATTAGAATGTGTCACATCCTCCAATTTTTGCAAGTTGGCTTCTAATCCTACTTAACCACTAATCATCTTTTAATCACTAATCAGTTAAGTCTAATCAGTATCTTGGTCAACTCTCCCCATCCCTCAAGGAATTTTTAATTCCTTTTTATTCATCCAAGGCTCCTCTCTTTTCCATGTGAATTTTTAATTCACTTTTATTCCTCGAAGGAATCTTCTCTTCCCCATGCAAAATTCTAGAACGTTTGACCTCTCACATCACATGTGCTAAAATGTTCTAGAATCTTTGACTTGTCATATCAAGTCACATGTGGGTAAGTACTTACCTTTTTAAGGACCTTCTTTTATCTAAGGTACTTTCCACCTCTCCTTTTGGAACCTTGTCTTATCCACGAGAATCTCCAATCATGTGAATTTTTAACTCACTTTTATTCACCCAAGATTCTCCTCTTCCCTATGTGATCATTAAGAGGTCACATCATCCATTTTATAAGGTACTTGTACTTCCTCCACATAATGTACCTTCCTTCCACCTCACTTCCACATCATCACATCCCCGGCCATCTCACATTCCACATGTCAAGATGTGAGGGCTTGTGAGTCCTCAACTCACCATAGCCCTTCATCTTGACCTTGTTGGTTTAATCTCAACCATTGAATTTTCTAGAAAATTCAAATTCCTCTATAAATACTCCCTCTTTTTTCTCTCATTTAGGGACCTTAGACATTTGATACCAAACTCTTGCCATTTTTTTATTTGAAAAGACTTAGCCATTTGCACCCTTATGCTACCAATTTGATTACTCAACTTGCAAGCATTTTCCATCATCTACTCAAGTCATTTAGCTATTAGCATTTGCATTTTATCATCTTGTTCATTTTGAATCTATCCATCTCCATAGCCATCCAAGGAGCACACAAGATTTCAAACATCAAGGGCCAACCAAGGGACTCAACAACATAAAGGTATAATCATTTATAATCATTATTTTGCTATCTTTCTTTGTGTTATGATTCCTTAGGTTAATCTTGAGGTGTACCTTTTTTGTTCTTCTATTAGTGCATAGAAGTTGTTTTGCATCTTTAGAATAGGATAGACATTCACAAGGATCACATTTCTGGCACACCCGGTGGGACCCACAAATGGGTCCCTTCATTTCATGTTGGTTGTTGTTGAGTTTGTTTGTAGGAACAGGTCGTAGAGGGGCATATTTTTCCTGTAGAGGGGCGGATACACCCTGGTTTACATTCTATTGTCTAACAGTTTACTGCAGAGGGGTAGATACGCCCTGGTTTACATTCTTCTTTCTAATAGTTTACCGCAGAGGGGCGGATTTGCCCTGATTTTGAACACTGTTTCTAACAGTTTACTATAGAGGGGCAGATTTGCCCTGAATTTGAACACTGTTTCTGACATTTTACTATAGAGGGGCGGATTTGCCTTGAATTTTAACACTGTTTTTGACATTTTATTGTAGAGTGGTGGATTTTCCCTGAATTTGAACACTGTTTCTGACATTTTACTGCAGAGGGGCGGATTTCCTCTGATTTTGAACACTGTTTCTGACAGTTGATTGCAGAGGGGCGGATTTTCCCTAAAGAACACATTTTGGAAGTCAAAAATAGGCATTTTAGCTTCATTTTTGTCTCATTTTTTTGCTGTTTTGAGGTTCTAACCCCCTAACCTTGTTTTTTTGTGGGTATAGTTGGATTTCTTGCTAAAATTTTGCAACATACTTTCATAATTAACAAAGAACAAAGGATAAAACAACTAACATTTGCTTGCAAGGCCATCCGTTTGTTCAAATTTTAAAAGTTTTCCTTGTTGTTTTAATCTAGGCACATAGTTTAATTAAGGGGAAGTAAAATTTACTGCTTGGTGTGTCTATTTTTGTGTCACCCAAAGGGGGCTTTAATTTGTTTTCGCTTTCCCCTTGCACTTCGTGTGAACTTGGGGAATAGTTGGAAACGATTAGCGCCTTGTTTTTAGAGGGACTTGCTTGGGGATTTCATCACCCCAAGGGACAATCCCAACCACGCAAACCGGTGGGGTATAGAAAGGGGGGAGAGCCAAAGGTGTACCCCAATCTAGTCACCTCATGTTTGGTGGAGTTTCGAGGCTAGGGTGATACGTAGATAGACGTGAAGAGTTGGTTTGAGCCCTTCAATATCTCGTTGGGTTCCCGACTCACGCTTGTGATAGGCTGGTGTTCATGATCTGGGCCTCACGTACCGAGAGTATATCGATGACTCCCAAGAAACCTTGTGCATCCTAGATTAAGACCTTTGTTGGCCATACCCTTAACACTAATCATAGGATTGTTCTTGTTTAAAGTGTCTTCTTGTGAGAAACCAGTAAATCTTTTGACAAGTTAGCCTCATTATTGTCATTTTAAACCTTTGCCATAGTCGTTTCCATCCAAACCAAGTCTTTGTTTCCCGCAGTGGGGCGGACTTGCCTTGACCTGCTCTGCAGTGGGGCAAATTTTCCCTCTAGTTTACTATAGAGGGGTGGACTTGCCGCTCTGAACAATCAATTTCACCTATTTTAACCATTTTAAGCCTTCGTTCAATTGTTTGACTATTCCAAGCCTCCATCTAAGCATTCCAAGCCTCCGTTTAGCCATTCCAAACCTCTGTTTAATCATTCCAAGTGTCCATTTAACCATTCCAAGCCTTCGTTTAACCATTCAAAGCATCCGTTCACCCGTTCTGTTAATCCGTTTACCCGTTTCGAATGTCCAAACTTCTGTTTCTCATTTTGATTACTCATTTCATCATTTGGGGAACTCACTTCACCGTTCGTTAGGCTTGTTTTCTCGATTCAAACAAAAACTAGTTGGGAACCTAAAACCTTATCATTTGCTATGATCTAAACATTTTCATTCTTATTTGGTTATCACAATTCACCCTTTAGTCCATTTGCACTTTTTGTCTAAGTCAAGTCCCTATTTTTTGACACTTTACTGTAGTGGGGTGGACTTTCCTTGCAGTTTACTGTAGAAGGGTGGACTTGCCCTATAGAGGGGTGAACCTTCCTTGCAGTGGGGCAAAATTACCCTGAAAAAAACCCTTTTCATCATTCGTTCAGCCGTTCCAAGCACCCGTTTGGTTGTTTTCACATTGCGAGCAATCGTCCCCCTATTCAGAACATCTTTTCATCATATTGAGTGATCATCCCCTCAGTGAAGGAAATCACCCCCTCATTTGGAGCACCTATTTACTTAATCTGAACATCCGTTTGTCCTCGTTTTTCACCAAAAGGAAAACTTGCATACATTCCGTTTGTCCGTTTCGAGCCATCGTTTCCCCGTTACGAGTAAACTATCATACATTCTGAGAGTCAAGCTCCCCATCCTAGCATTCATTCATCCATTGTGATCAATGATTTACTCGTATCGAGCTTCCATCTCCACAACCTAAGAGTCGTTTATCCATTCAGAGCAACTTTTTACTCATTCTGAATAGTCTTTCATCACCCTCGATTCTCTGTTTACTCGTTTTGAGTAATCTTTCAAGCATCCATCTCCTCATTTTGAGAGTTGTTCATCTATTCTAATCAATCGTTTACTCATTTCGATCTTTTGTCTCCACGATCTGAGAGACATTCATCCATTCCAAGCAATCATTACTAGTTCTGAGTGCTTGTTCATCCACTCCGGTCATCTATTTCCCCAATCCGATTATATAACACCCCATTCGAATCACCTGTCTCATCGTTCTAACAACCTGTTTACCCACTCAAAGAGTCCAAAAGGAGTGGGGCGGACCTACCCTGTAGTGGGGCAGACCTGTTCTCTAGTGGGGTGAACTTGCCCTCCAATAGGGTAGACTTGCCCTCCAGAAGGGGCAAATCCGCCCCTTTGTGCCCTGCAGTGGGGCGGACCTTCCCTATAGAAGGGAAAATCCACACCTTTGTGACAGAAGGGCAAATCCACCGCTCTGTGATAGAAGGGAAAATCTACCTCGAAAGGGCAAGTTCGCCCCTCTGCAACAAAATTTTGGCAAACAGACAATAAACAAATCTAGCTTCCAAATCCGACTGGTGGAACCAATCCCATCATATCCTTCAATCCAATCCTAATATGAGCTTTAATCTAATCCCAATATGAGCTTTGGTCCATCCGCATTTTGCCAAGCTAATTCGTTCATCATCTGAATCGCGTCGATACATCATCCTCAAGCATCTCTAGGTTACACATCCCTTATCATTTTCTCAATCCAAATCTTCGTTTGAAGTTATTATCCAAATTGACTGATTTGTCTGAATCTGATCGTCATCATCAACATCTGCTTAGGATTGTCATTCATCCTGAGTCAGTCAATCATCGTTGTCAGCCCAATCAATCCGCTTTCAATCTCAAGGTGGTTTCGGTGCTGCAATCATCCATTTATCCTATAATACGATCAATCAATATCCCAAGTCACCTAGGGTAATCTTTGAACTTGTTTTAGAATCCCTTCCATCATCAAATCATCCATCCCAATCATCTAGACTTCGTTTTGAGGGTTTTGATTTTTATGCAAAAACTTCTTGAGGCCATAACTTTTGACTCAGATGTGGGTTTTGGCTGAAATTTTACGGGTGGTTGCATTATGAGGTGGCATTTAGATTCCCAACCAACTTTCAACACATTTTTGAGGCCTCAAAGTTTCATCTTGACACTCAAAATCGTAATTTAGTGTTTTTTTCCAATTTTTGAAAAATTATTTTTGTTAATAACTCAGAATGCATGTTCAATCTACATATGCCCACTATCCTAATCCTCCATACCAGCCTGCCCATCCTAATCCTACATTCAAACCTTCCTTTACTAATCCAACATCTACATTTTCCCATTCTAATCCAACATCCACACCTTCCTATCACAATCCACCATCCCAATATCCCTAACTTAATCTAACCTCCCCATATTTCTATCCTAATCCTCCATCCATGTCCTCGTACAAGAATCTGCCACCCACATCTTCCCATCCTAATCCATCATCCACATCTTCCCACTATTATCCATCATCCGAATCTTCTCATCCTAATCTATCATCCACATCTTCCTACTATTATCCATCACCCCAATCTTCTCATCCTAATCTATCATCCATATTTTCCTACATTCCTTCATCATCCCAATCTTCCCATCCTAATCCAACACTCACATTCCTATCAAAATCCCCCATCCCAATATTCCTCTTATCTTAATCCACCATCTCAATCTCCCTATCCTAATCCATCATCCCTATCCTTTTATGCCAACTCACCATACATGTCTTCCTATGGTTGTCCACCACCACAATTTTCCTGTTCTAATCCAACACTCACACATTCCTATCACAATCCCCCATCCCAATATCCTTACATTAATTCCACATCTCCCCATCCTAATCTGACATCCACATCCTCCTACATCACTCCCCCTTTCACCACATTATATCTTATTCCTCCATCTAATCATAACCCACCTAGTCCTCCAACCACTCCTAGTCCTCCATCTATTCCCGTTCATTCCTCTAATCCTTATCCTAATCCGCCCATCCACTCATCTAATCCTCCAATCCCTAACCCTAATCCTCCATCTCCGCCTAGTCCTCCATCCATTCCCATTCCCTCATCTAATCCTAATCCACCAATCCCTAATCCTAGCCCTCCATCCATTCCCACCACCCCACCTAATCCTACATCCCTTTCACATGTCATCCAAGGACTCATGACAGAAGAGACACCATGCCCTCCCACTCTAGCATGTACAGTCACTAATGATGAGGCCCTCCTCCATTCGACACCTATCACTTCCCTTACCATTCCTAACATCATCCAAATGGATGAACCCATCAAACCCATCGAATCCATTGAATCCCCATCTTCTACTGCTAGATCCACCCAATCCCTTGGAGACATCCAATCCACTCCTCCTAGTCCTCATATTAATGAACTTCAATCCCTTGACCTTCATGAATCCTCCATCCTTCCATCTCCAACACTTGAGGAGTCCCTCCAACACTCCTCTCTCGTCATTCCTCCCACACAAGTTGAGCCATGCCAAGAGCTTAATCCAAAACCTGCAGACATATCCCCTTCCCCAAGTCAAGATCAGGCCATCTTGTCTAATCCATCTCAATATCATAGCCTTCCATCCATCTCATCTCATGATCCATCTCCTCAACCGAGTCATGATCCTATTATCCCATCTACCCCATCTCAAGATTACATTAGCTCATCCGCTCCATCCCATGATCCCCTTTGCGCTCAGGATCCAATCGCTCCATCTCATGAGCCCCTATCACCTACTGCCACAAATCTAGATCTTGTCATACCACCTAATCCCTCTCCCAATCCCTTATCACTTCCTCCTCCAAATCAGGATGCTGCTATCCCCTCATCTCCATCACACGATCCTCCATTTCTGCCTAGCTCTACCATCCCAACACCGCTTTTATATCACCTCGGTAACATTACACTCATCCATGGTGGTCTTTTTGTAGATGAAAAAAAAAGTATATGCACCACCCTTCCTTCTCCACCTACTAATGGACTCGCACCATGATTTCAAAAGAATAAGCATCCCACCATAGATCACATGCTCAAGAACATGAACTGTCAAGGCAAAGGTTTAGGCCTTCATGATCAAGGTATGTTAGAGCGCATTCAGGTCAAAGAACATCCAAGTGTGTATAGTCTTAGATATATCTCCCAAGATCACATGCTCAAGACCATGAACTATCAAGGAAAAGGTTTAGGCCTTCATGATCAAGGTATGTTAGAGCCCATTCAGGTCAAAGAACATCCAGGTGTGTATGGTCTTGGATATATCTCCTAAGACTCACAATCCAAAAATGTTGGTACAACCTCCATACATCCTAAGTGAGCCTCTTCCAAAGGAACGAGAGGAACTTCTCATCGCTCTACCAAATCCTTTGTCGCCATCCCCCCTCCCCCATCATATTACCTCAAAACAACCATCCATATTCCTCCTTCATCCTCTAAATCCATTTTGGGTCCTTATTTCCCTCCATCCCCTACATCTACTTTGGGTCCTTATGTCCCTCCATCCACCATAATACATCCTCCATCTACCACGACATCCATTTTGGGCCCTTATATCTCGAAATCACCTCCTGCATCTCATCCTATTCATCCTTTCCTCCATCCATCACCTATCCCTAGTACACAACATAAAAATTCTAATCAAGATCAACAAAGGAACCCCAAAACTAATTATTCACATCCTCCATCTCCTAAATCTGTTTTGGGTCCTTATGTCCCAAAATTCACTATCCCAATGTCTCCATTATTGCCACATTCTCCATCCATCAACCCTCCTATCATTTCATATCCACCACATGTGCCAATGTTGATCTTGAACACCTTCCCCCATCACACATCCACTCCATCATTCCATCCATACAATTTCCAACATCCCATCCATTATCCCACATATCTACCCCATCAAATCCCTTTGATCCATTCCCTTGCATAATCCATCCATTCTAATAAGGTTGTACCACTATCCAATGGTCAATTTACACATGGGCTCTTATTACCTCATATGGAACTTCATGCTTGAGTCCTTCATCCATCTGCTTTATCATATGTCTTCTGAATCCATATCCTCCTCCATCTACATTTGAATTTTTGTCCGAAAAGTCCCAAAAATAGTAAAGAAAACAAAAAAGAAAATAGTAAAGAGAAAATCATTCATCCAATGGTGAAAACTTGGCAAACAAGTGCCTTGGATAAGTACCATGATGAAAACCTGGCAAACAGGCATCATGCGTAAATCCCCCATCTAGTCTACTTCCACGATTGGGGGCAACATCCACCTACACATTCCTTTCCTCCATCTCCTACATCTTCCTATCTTCCCCATCCTATCATATCCCATCTACCCCAGTCCCTCCATCTTCCTTGTGATATTGACCTAGCTAGGGGCCAACATATATACATGCTTTGGACACCTCTTGGTATATATCCTCCCCATCAACTTTTTTGATCCATGCTTATTATCTCCGTCCATTTACCTTCATCATCCATCCATCATGTCAATCCTTTCCACCCATCCTGCTATCCCTCTTGCCTCATCATGCATGACACATCTAGAGTGGGGGAATCTCCTTATTTGCAATAGAGTCCTTGGAGACATCGTCCATCCATCCCTCTAGGTCATCCTCTCCATCTCCCCATCCTGCCCATCTCGCCCATCCTTACCTCCCCATCCATTTATCCATCTTGTAAGCCCTACCATCTACCAAATCCTTATCTTCCTATACTCTCATCCACTAGTCATTTTCCATATTTTCATCCTTATCTTCCCATCCATTTATCCATCCAATAATCCATTCCATCCTTCCAATTCCTTCTCCCTCTATCCATCCATCCTAGCATCTTTCCATCTCCTTATCCTTATCTCTCCATCTCTTTACCTCTTTTTCTCCTTCCATCTCATTATCCCTTTTCATTGGTATCTAGCTACATGCCACTCTCACACAATCCAATGCCATTCTATCTCACTATCATCACTCCTATCCATTTCCTACATCTTCCTCCTATCTCATCACTTCTCGTCACTTATCTATCGATCGTTTCATCCTCCCCATCCATCTTTCAAAGATTTGGATAACTATCCCATCCCTGAGCTTCATCGAACATATCAACCATCCTATCTACATGGCCTATCTTGGCTCATCATATCAGCTCCATCCTTTTATCCATTTATCATGGTCCTCTCATCATCCCCTATTTGTTGTTTTTCATTGGTCTTGTGTCGAACTACGCTGCCCCTGTGCTTTCACGTAGGCAAGGTCAATCATTTGATCTGCGTCTGGGGTTCTATCTTTTATCGTCTATCTTTGGCCTTGTGTCGAACTACATTGCACCTGTGATTTCACGTAGGAAAGGTCAATCATTTGATTTTCCCCTAGGGAATTTGTCTAGTCCGCATCCTCCATCGTGGTCTCCATTATCCTCTTTCCACTTTTTATCCATGGTCTTTTATCGAACTACGAGGGCTCTGCGCTTTCACATAGGCAAGGCTAATATTTGATCAACCCTCGAGCCCCTAGGTATTTAGGGTGTGTCAGTCTTGTATCTTGTGTCTTGTGTCTTATGTCGATTCGTGAAGATATGTCCTTATCTCATCAGTACCCCACAAATGGAATCCATTTGTATCATGAGATTTAATCAGTTTTTGAATATCCTGCGTCATTAATCAATATTTTAGTTTAACATCCATCTTTGGTCTCAATAGGATTTATCCTTCCTAACAGACTGCATCAACCCCATCCATCATCTTGATCCTATGATAAAGGATGTTTTGAAATTGATTGCAATCTTTTGATGCTCTTTCTTTTTGTTTATCATTTAAGCTCCCTATCATCACTTGTCAAGGCTGCCATGATATATCATATTATGGCGTGTTTTGACTGTTCACATAGGGGCCTATCTTGATCTTTTTATCTATTTTTGTCTTCTTGGTTGTCCCACATAGTATCCAAGAAGATCCCTATGGTCTTGCATTATGCTAGGGCATCCTTTTGCACTTTTGGTTATCCCAATACCTGGCCCGACCAAAGTCATCGCGACCTTGGGGTGTTGGGATAGCCTTCTTGTTTGTTGTGTTTGTGTATGCATTAAACACTAATCCACCTTGGTTCCACATACCATCGTATCTGTTGTCTTATGCTATAGAAAAACTCAGCGCTCTGAAAATGGAAAATTTCATCTTCCATTGCATTGCATCTTTACCTTCATCATCATTCCTTTTACCCATCTCACATCTCCATGCAATCCTTATCCATTCAATCTAGCACAAATCATCTAACCACATCTTTGGTCTTGTTCCTAGCCTTGCTACAAGCCTTGACCCAATCATCATCATCAGGATGCATCTTTCCCTATCTTTTTGTGTTGTTTTGGGATGTATCCTTCCCTAATCAAAAGCACTATCATCATCATCATCATCGACAGGATGTATCGTTCCCTATCCTTGTGTTGTTCTAGGATGTATCTTTCCCTCATCAACAATACTCTCATCGAGATGTATCCTTCCCTATCCTTATATTGTTTTGGGATTTATCCTTCCCTTATCAACAACACTCCATCAACCATCAGTCCATCTTGGTTTGTAGCTTGACTGGGGAAACATCATATTTTTCTTGGAATCCCTTTGTGCTTGCCTTTATCCCTTCATATTATCACCCTCTCTCATCCATCATTTTGCATCATCTTCCCTATCTACCCTTGCATCATCTCATCAATTTCAAAAGCACATCCGTGTTCTCTTAAACCCGTATGTCCTCTTGAGGGGGAATCCTCAATCCCTAATCTTCATCTTCACCCCCATCATCTTTCTTCCTAGTCACTCCTTTGATGACTAGAGCATCTTTTCCAATCTAACCATCTTCTTCCGGGTTCTACGTTTTAATATTCTTTGAAATGATGCTACTTCGTAACACCATCTCAAAAAGGGGAAAAATGTAGACACCTAAATTTGGACACTTCATTTATCCAAATTTACCCTTTCTTCGTCTAAATATCCCCTTATCCACATTAATTAAGTAATATCACTATTATTTAATTAATACCTCTAAAGTTCTTCTAATCCTTAAAATATCTAGTTAAATAATTAAATACCTTACCCCTTTAATTCCCCTCTTATCAATTGAATTAAATAAATATGACATTTATTTAATTCTTTACATGTCACATCATTTTCACTTAATCCTAACCCACCTCCTAATCTCTTCATTAGGGATGTGCACATACCTAATCCTTGATTAGGATGCGTCACATCCTCCAACTTTTGCAAGTTGGCTTCTAATCCTCCTTAACCACTAATCATCTTTTAATCACTGATCAATTAAGCTTAATCAGTACCTTGGTCAACTCTCCCCATCCCCAAAGGAATTTTTGTTCTTTTTTATTCATCTAAGGTTCCTCTCTTCCCCATGTGAATTTTTAATTCTTTTATTCCTCCAAGGAATCTTCTCTTCCCCATGCAAAATTCTAGAACCTTTGACCTCTCACATCACATGTGCTAAAGTCTTCTAGAATCTTTGACTTGTCACATCAAGTCACATGTGGGTAAGTACTTAACTTTTTAAGGACCTTCTTTTATCTAAGGTACTTTCCACCTCTCCTTTTGGAACCTTGTCTTATCCACAAGAATCCCCAATCATGTGAATTTTTAACTCACTTTTATTCTCTCAAGATTCTCCTCTTCCCTATGTGATCATTGAGAGATCACATCATCCCTTTTCTAAGGTACTTGTACTTCCTCCAAATCATGTACCTTCCTTCCACCTCACTTCCACATCATCACATCCTCGACCATCTCACATTCTACATGTCAAGATGTGAGGGCTTGTGAGTCCTCAACTCACCATAACCCTTCATCTTGGCCTTGTTGGTTTAATCTCAACCATTGAATTCTCTAGAGAATTCAAATTCATCTATAAATACCTCCTCTTGTATCTCATTTAGGGACCTCAGGAATTTGATACCAAACTCTTGCCATTTTGTTATTTGAAAAGACTTAGCCATTTGCACCCTTATGCTACCAATTTGATTACTCAACTTGCAAGCATTTTCCATTATCTAATCAAGTCATTTAGCTATTAGCATTTTCATTTTATCATATTGTTCATCTTGCATCTAGCCATCTCCATATCCATCCAAGGAGCACACAAGCTTTCAAACATCAAGGGCCAACCAAGGGACTCAACAACACAAAGGTATAATCATTTATAATCATTATTTTTCTCTCTTTCTTTGTATTATGATTCCTTAGACTAATCTTGAGGTGTACCTTTTATGTTCTTCCATTAGTGCATAATAGTTGTTTTGCATCTTTAGAATAGGATAAACATTAAGGGATCACAGGTTCAACTTCATTTATTTCCACTAGTCTATACATATTTTCATCAACCTTTACATTAGCACTTTCAATTATTTTCCTCAGTCTCTTATTAAAGAATCTATATGCCTTTCTATTATTTGAATATCCACCTTCATTACATCTAGCATCGAACTTTCCAATATTTTCATCATCTCTTCTAATATAACATCTACTTCCAAAGAATTTAAATTATTTAATAGTAGGAGTCTTACTAGTCCATAACTCATAAGGAGTCTTAGTGTTGTTACCTCTAATATGAACTCTGTTAAGAATGTAGACAATAGTGTAGATTGCTTCTCTCCAATACACATCAAAAGCATTTGCTTCTTTCATCATAGTTCTGGAAGGCTCTTGAATAGTCTGGTTCTTTCTTTCCACAACTCCATTCTACTAAGGGGTTCTAGGAGCAGAATAATGTCTCTTGAAGCCATGTTCTTCATAGAAGTATTAAACTCACTAGAAGTAAATTATCCACCTCTATCAAACCTTAAGCATTTTATTTCCAGGTTTGCCTCATTTTCTACTCTTGCCTTGAATACCTTGAATCTATGAAGAGCCTAAACTTTTTTTCTAAGAAATGTAACCCATGTCATCCTAGAGTAATCAACAATTGAGAGCATAAAGACCTGTCAGCATTAAGGATTCCTGTTCTTGTAGGACCACAAAGGTCCATATGAATTAATTCCATCATTCTGGTAAATGATTGTTCCTTTCCTTTAAAGCTTTTTCTTGTTTGTTTTCCCAACTGAAAACTTTTGTAAATTGAATTTGATGGCTTTGTGATTCTAGGTATATCTTTGAAAAATTCCCTACAATCGATCTTGATTAGATTATCAAAATTCACATGTCCCATCCTCTGGTGCTAGAGCCAACTTTCATTAATATGAGAAAACAAATAATGACCATCACCACCTTTAAGTTGATAGATGTTTCCATGAGTTATTCTTCCAGCTGCTACCACAGTTCTAGATCCTTTTCTGATCGCACACATGTTATCCTAAAACATAAGCTTAAAAACTTTGCTGTACATTTGTCCAACACTTAAGAGATTATGTCTTAAACCCTTAACATAATAGAAATTTTTAGTAAAATGTTTCCCATCAAAAATAATTGTTCTTGTAGCAACAATTTTAGCACTAGAGTCATCTCCAAACATAACTATTCCTCCATCACATTTCTCAACTTTAGTGAACTTACTTTTATCTCCAGTCATATGATTTGAACACCCACTGCCAATTACCTAAAAGTCTTCATCTTGTCTAGCATGAAAATAATTACCAGTGTACCTTCTATTTCATCCTTCTTGCTCTCCAGACTTGATTCCTTTGCACATCTTCCATGGTTAGTAATTATGACTTTATTTTCCATGGCTAAAAATAAACATTCATCCTTATCCTCCTCAAAGTTAGATTCATCATCATAAAATTCTTGCATCTTCTTTGACATAATACAATTTCTTGAACTTCCTATCCTTCTTATCTTTGTAATTATTATTTTTATCCTTTTTCTTCTTGTGTGTAGCTCTATTAGGACACCTTGATGCATAATGACCAATATTTCCACAACTGAAACACTTAAAGAGAAACTTACCTTTGTATTTACCAATATCTTTCTTCAATCTCCTTGTGAAGTTTGCTTCCAACTCTTATGAATCATCATCATCTGAATCATCTCCTATCTTCATTTCTTTAAAGGTTGTTTTAGTAATCTCCTTATCTCTTGTAAATTTTCTCATCTTGAATGCAGTGAAGACACCAAATAGGTGATCCTTTGTGAATGTCTTTGGATCATATGATTCTTCAATAGTAGAGACTTTGTTACTATAATTCTCTGGTAGGGTCATCAAGATATTCTCAATTATATCTTCATCTGACATGGTACCACCTTGATTCTTGATTTCAGTTGATATAAGTTCATCTCTCTGATAATAGCTCGCAATATCTTCTCCTTCTTCCATTCTCAGGTTCTAAAATTTTTGCTTAGCAGTTAGTTTCCCTAAAAACTTTACTCTATCATTCCCTTCATAAATTTCTTTCAATTTTTCCCATACTTCATGAGCATTAGCTAGATAAATAACCTGTTTTCTTTCAGTTTTAGATAAAGCACTAAAGATAGCATACCTTGCCTTTTCATTCTCCTCATAAGCTGCAATATCATTAGTAGAGGAAGGACCAGTGGACGGTATCACATAATTTGTCTCCATAGCCTTCTAGGTCTTGAAACCAAGAGAAAATAGACAACCTCTCATATGTTCTTTCTAGTCACTGCAATCAGATCCATCAAAAAAAGGCATCTGCAACTTGTGCGCCATCTGATCTACCTCAAGCAATTAATCTTTTCATCGAGGAACCAAAGCTCTGATACCAATCGTTGAAATGCACAAGATAACTAAGAGGGGGTCAATCAGGTGTATTAATTCACTTTACTTCTAGACTTAATCTTTTCACTTTAACTTCAATTTGTTATTAAGTGTAAACATGAAATGAAAATAACAAAAAGCAAACACCAAAGACACCAAATTTACGTGGAAAACCCAATGAAGGAAAAACCACGGTGAGGATTAACTCACAATATAGTAGTAATACAATACCAGATACAAAGGCTCACTACTAGAAGGATCACTGCCCTGATACAAAGTCTCACTTCCAACAAAGGACTCACTATCTAGAAGGACGCTCACTGCCTATAGAAAAAGAAAAGATAAATGGAGATCCACCACAAAGGTTCCACACATTCGTAACTTGATCAGAAGATTGTAGACACCATCAAATCACTGCTTTCAAGAATCTAACAAATTAAAGTACTGCTACCTCAATCCGCTCTTACAAACTCTTCTTTTCATACTTGTTTGCACACTTCGTGGATGGATGGATACCGAATTCATTACAACTTGATTTGATTTTATACCATCTTCAACCCTAGAAACATTTTCCAAGGTCGGATATACAATTTCAAATTACAAATTTAAATTAGGTCGACTACTCAACATTCCCATGGTGGATAAGAATGAGAGAGGACCAATTACATATTTAATTTCGGAGCCAAACGGATCGATCACACACTTCCTTAATTCGATGAAAAATCTTAATGTAAAGTGTAGACACCAGGTCATCAAAACCTAATGAAAACACCAATGATATTTGAAGTACACACATCTCCAACAAGATGATCACACATGGATCACTCAACACACTTCACTATAAATTTTACCATCTCTAAGAGTACTTCAGGTACATCCGTAGCAACTAAAACAGACTTTGTTCACATGAATTTCTTCAACAATCTAGTCAGACCAACTAGCAACACATAAGAGCTCTGGAGCAGGTCTTCTAGAGCAGCAAATCACAAGCACGTTTATCAGAACACAAAATCCATCAAATGAATCATTTCCCAGATCCACAAGATCTGAAACCAAAAACCACAAGACTATGGAGCCAAAAAAATTCTCCCAGTCCACAAAAAAATAGTTCTACCAAACTAGTTTACACACTGGTGAACACATCTTTCACTCTCCATTGAATCAGAAGCTAAAACTCGAGATATATTATCCATTGAAGCTTATGAACATAACTAAAAATCCACATAGGCATAGGATCAACATAGGAGAAATGCATAGCATAATATCAAAGCACACTTAGAACACACACTTCAACACCGCCTTCATTATTTCTCAAAATTTCTCAAAAGCACTTGGAAAACACACAAATACAACTTCATAAATATAGCTCCATGTAATCTAAGCACTTCTATAGTATCTCAACTATACAAGTACCATCTACAATCAACCTGAACTATGTTGGAGTCAATGACAACATTAATGAAAACACCACCAAATACATCCATAATTGCAACATAGATATCTTCCAAGACATCCAATAAGGTTTTTGAAAAGAAGAACACATCCATATGGCAAGAAAATATACATCTACCCATGAGATGCTTACTCGTAATGGACATATAGATGATCTTCATCCAAAACAAGATTATCATACTCTTGATATCATTACCTAGGAACAAGAGTCACCTACTCTTAACATCTTTACACATGATCAAAGCATGACAAAATCTATAAACATATCAGAAATTGATCAAGAAGAAGCATTAAAATCAAAAACATCCTCCAAGAAGATTGAAGACATCAAGTATAAAAATATGGAGAATAGTATCTTAAAATGATGAAAGATAATTGATAATCCTGAGCAACGGAGCATTGGGTATACAATGGTCAAAGAAGCACCAATATATTTTGAAGGGCCATCAAAATTTGATATTTCACATCAAGTTGAAGATATCAGTCAGGACGTTATCCCACATATGAAGGATCCTACCAATGAAGAAGCTATCACCTTTGAAGATCCACAATAGACCAGAGAAGGAATATCACCTTATTTCCAAGGTAAATCATATCTATTGAAAATTAAAATTTTCAACAGATGCATTATCAAGGTAGAGGATTAGGCCTACATGAACAAGGTATCCTAGAACTAGAGCAAATTATTAACAGTCCTAAGCATCAAGGTCTTGGTTATTCATCAATGAAGGAATATAAACATATCAGTGATACCTCTGTAATATCGGGGGAAACTCTATCTAACACAAACATCAACATAGAAAGCACGAAGAGTCATGATGAAACTGCTACCAATGCTGCAACTAGCCATATCATGAATCGTCATCCACATATTTTTCCACCCTCTAGTTGGGACTAAAAAAAAGAGAAAAGAACAAGTCGTTGAAGCAAAATAATTAGTAAAATAAAATGGAAAAGAAAAATTCAAATGGATACAAAAGTAAAATCAAGAAAATTATCCCTATCAAACTCCATCAGTCAAAGAAACTATGGGGAAAAATAAAAAAGGGAAGTTCATCCATAAAAAAAGTCCAATAATGCAAAATAAATCTTCAAGAGAAAACTAAAAGGTATATTGAGATGTTGGTCCCAATCGAATCTCCATATCCACCCATCGTTGCTCATCATCCCAATTTTGGAAAATAAAAGGTTCCAAACTGTTGATTGATCCATCTAAATATCATATCCCTCAACACATTTTACCATCCATGATATCAAATCCTCACATTGACCATTTGTTGGTAGAAAATATTTATCATAAGGATTCTAAGGGCACTCTCTATCATGATGTGCACATCAAGGTAAGGTTAACTTTGGTATTGAAAAAGAAAAGAATTTCTAAAGTTTACACTCAAGTGAACATATTTTAGCAAAAAAAATCCTCCAAGAAGGATATCATTGGCATGCCATGAAAAAAACAACAAACACATTAACACCAACAACATCTACATCAACACCACCAAGTGGTTCAACATGAACAAAAAATTGTCATCATAATGAAAACTTGGTAAACATGCATCTTATGCAACATCAAAAATCAAGAAAATGTTCAAGAGAAAAATCATCCTCGAGTGAAAACCACTATGGTTGCGTTTTGGACAAGTACCACGATGAAAACCTAGAAAATAGGTGTCATGTGTAGAATCGAGCATCTACGTGCACCATTTTAGGTGGAAGCATCTTAACTTATCCATAACAAACCCAATCCATTTTTATCCAAATCCAACTTACCTTGATCTTGAAAAATGTTTGGTGTACACATTACACTTGCTTACTGAAAGCATCTTGACATGGGTCACTATCATTGATCCTGTCCTATCCAACATTATCTGAGCCATGAGATATTGTCCAAAAGGGGATACTCTATCCAAACATGTTATCTTGGCACAAGATAACCCATCACCTACATTACTAGACACTGGGGGAAAGTACTTACATCTTTCTTTAGAATAAACACTTGATCTATGTCTTCTAACTCATGGTGTGATTTAGAAATTATTCCAACAACAAGGTGTACTACCAACACACTATCAGGGTAACCTTCAAAATAATTTGTCCCAACAACAAGGTGTGCCACATGGAACCCTTCCCAATAAAAAATTCATCCCAACAACAAGGTGTGCCACATAGTACCCTTGCCAATCAACAATTCATCCCAAAAATAAGGTGTACTACCAATGCAATACTAGGGTAACCTTCAAAGAATTTTACAACCCCAAGAAAAAGGGTAAAAATGCAAAAAAATCAAAAAGATAAAAAAGCAAAAAAATAAAAAAAACAAGAAAAATAGTAAAGAGAAATAAAAAATTCTTTTAGTGAAAAACCACTTTGTGGCGCTTCTAGAATAGGTACAGTAGTGAAATCCTGACAAATAGGCGCTATTCTTGAATAAGACTTGCATTGTTTTCTATCAGTACTATATAAAGCATCCACCCATTCGTCCCATAATAAAGCATGTGTCCAACTATGACTTGTTACTAATCTAGGAAATCAGTCTTCGCTCAAACTGTGGGAAACTTCTTGAAACTGGTCATGGATTAGATCCTTGAGCATCCCATCATGGTCAAAACAAAAAAATTAAAAAACATCTAAAAAACTATCGAAAATCAAAAACATCTAAAAAACAATAAAATCAAAACAACTTTGGATTATTCCTCCACTCAAAATCTAAGATATCAACATTTTCTTGAACCTCATGGCTAGTTCAAGTAAATTCTCCACAAAATATTCTCTAGAAATAGAAGTGGAATATCAATCCAAGTTATCATTGTTGTTTGAATTCAAAAAACATGTTATGCTTTGAGTCAAAACTAGTCGAATTACATGGTCTCTGCATGTAAAACATAGGAAAGGATTATCAGCCCCCGAGGCCTTAAGTCAGTCCCCTTAGTTATTTATCATGCTTTATTTCAACTTAGTCATCAAAATTCAAAATCTAAAAAAATTCAAAAAATAGAAAAGATAAAAAATAGGTTCTTACCAAACCAAGCGAACTACGAACCTATGCATATACAACATAGGCAAGGCTTATCTTTGATGAGCCCCTGAGGCCCTAGGTTAGTCCATTGAAAACAATAAAAACAACACCATAGAACTCAAAAACTTAAAAGGATCCTCACTCCATCATCACAATCCACAATAAAATTTCCATCCATAATAAACAGATCATCATCTTAACCCTTTGAAAAAACAAACCAATAAATAGAGCAAACACCAAAAGCTAGAACTTTCAAGTAAAAATCACAAAGCTTTGATTACAAACACACAAAAACAATGAAAAGTGTTAACTCCCTATCTTTTGACAAATTCACTAACAACATCCTGAGATATGCCTTAACAGATCCATTCCTATGATAGACATGATCAATAATGGATAACAGCTTGAAACCTTAAAACATATATGGTAACTGATATTGCAACATTGTTTTATCTTTTTATAGTCTTATCTTTAAGATTTATTTTATTGACTCATTCCCAGGATCTCTCGAGGATGTTCGTAAGGATTTAGAGAAGAAGGAATGGGAGAAATTGAGCATCATTTTAGTTTGTTGTTTGTAAGATGTTTTTGTGATACTACCACAATGAATACTTGCTTTATTGAGTGTACAATTTCGTGTAGCAGTTGTGTGTTAGGTATTTCGTACCTCTCTGTGTAACTGGTTTGGAAATTTTTAAACACAACCCAACCATATATTTTAAACAAAGTTTCTGTATGTCTGGTATGATCAAGAACATTCTTTATATGTTGAGTCAAAGTCCATGCAATGGATACAATGTTAACTTGGTTATTAATACCCAAGTGCATCGTATGTGTTTTCTACATCAAAAAGGATTGTTAAAAATCTGAAGTCTCCAAGCATAGTAAAAGCAACTCATCAAATAACTAACAACATCAAAATTTCTATCCATCATCAAATATTTCTTATAACTAAAAAATATCCATCCTACATAACAATATCATTAGTTCCATATCTATCCTACATCCACAATGTCATCAATACATATCATTATGATAATAATAAAAAATTATGTATCATGTATAAGGAATACATCAATCATATATCATGTACATCCAACATATACATAATAAAACATCATATAAAATAAAATATGATCAATCCATCCATCCATATCATATAATCATACATTATATTACATCATCATATATAATAATCCATAATCATTATCTAGAACATAATGAATCTAAATCAAAGCATGCATATCTCGTATATATCATCATAAAAAATGAGAATGTCATGGTACATCATCAATGAAACATGTGTGATAGGATAATACACAAATATACATATATACGAGGCCTTAGTTAGGCTGATAAATATATATACAAAATCATGTCTACAATATATGTCTTTGAACAATAAACATCATGAAGACCAAGTATAAATAAATTGCTGCCCGACCAGAGGAGGAAAACTCTAAGGACCAGGCTACAAATTAGATTGTCTAACAAAATATCCACCAAACGGGGCCTTCGTAGCAGTACTAGGCTCTCCAAATTGCGACCACCATTGCACTCTAGGAACAAAGGCATCATAGAGAGTCTAATAGTATGTAGCCCTCTGTAACAATTGATCCCACTCTGCATGAAGGGTATCATGCTCTACTTTAAGAGTATCTCTCTCTACTGTAATCACCTGTAACTGGGCCTTTGCAACATGCCATCGCCCACTCTCGCTATCTCGCTTTGATCTCAGGTTGTCCCTCTCCATGGCCACATTAGAAACTAGATCCTCCATGACTTGTTGCCACACTACGTCTGCATCCCTCATGACTATCATCTATGCTAATTGTACTGCTCCATCTCAAAGTCGAGGAGGAGGACCTACGACCTATCCTTGATCATGTTGCAGCAAATTTCCCTATGCACTATCCTATCGGGCCTTGAAAAATTGCTCTATAATGATCTCAATGCATTATATCTCCTCGGTGACCAGTAATGCCTTCCCTACCTACTAAAAGAATGCTGACAGGATCTATAAATCTCAATGGAATGCATCATTCCCACCACTAATCAAAATCGGGGTTAGTACCAGGATCTGCTACCCATTGGACAACCCCACCCAAATAGGGCAAGAGCTCTAAACTTAGGAATAAAATAATCATGATCACCCTATAGACCCCATACATAGACCTCTCTAGTAGTCTGACCAAAATGAGCCTCATAAGCATTTGGGAAACGACCCTGTTTCTCTCCAAATTGATGGAAAAACCTATTGGGTAGACATCTCTTGAGTAAAGAGTGAACATGACCAATGAGCCATCTAGTCTATCTGTAAAATAATATCTGCTCTTGGTCATCAAGCCATACCTCACAATCCATATATGGTCTCCATACAAAACCTGACATATCATAAAAAACATGGCGCCAGTAGGGAAGCTATCCATGCCATGTATAGTGAAGAAAATCTCCATAAAAATATGAATATGGATCTCCTGGAGTATGATCTATAATGCCATCAAGTCGAGCAACGTGGATGTGATCCTAGGCCCATACATGCAGTAGAGAGACACCAACAAAAATAGATCTCCCTCCATGATATGCAACCTCATGCATATCTCCATATAAGTGGGAAAGGAGACACATACCTCATGCATATCTAGTGTCGTGCTCTAACATATGCTCAATGCACACACCCCAACCAACATGAAACTACTAGCCCCGCCTATCATGAATGATGAGACCCATAACCAAATCACAGAGAACCAAGGAAACAGGATCAACACTGCCAAAAAAATTAGATAAGTCTATCTCTGCCTCATGAATCTCAAGATGTCTCACACCAAGTGCAACATATAGCACAAGTACCCCATCGAATGAAATAGGTAACTAGCTCTCCATCAATGGGTATATGGAGGATCCTCCACATATCCTCAAGGGTGACATTGGCCTCCCTTGTAGGTAAATGAAAGGGTGAGATCTCTAAGTGCCACCTCTCCATAAGAGCAATCATCATCCCTCTATGGCATCTAATGGTAGGCATATAACAAATGTGCATCAATCTAACAACATCTCGCTCTAACTCCTGGAACCTAGTGATCAAGTAGATAAAATCACATGGTCATCGCTCCCTCGATTGAAGTGGATTAAGAATCGCCTACAATCATTCAACCCACAATGTTAGGGATTTGCCATGAAAATGCAAAATGCATCTTAAATGGCAAAAAAATTGACTTAAGATTCCAAAATAGTCAAAAGCAAAACCCTTTTATCAAAAGTGATTTTGTTTAGCAAAAGCGCACAAAATAGGAAAAAGTGAACAATTTGTAGTCAAAAGCGATACAAATGGAAAATGCAAAAAACTCAAAAGCAAACTTTTAAGTCAAAAGAAAAAAATTTCAACAAGTGCAAAAAAAACGTAACAAAAAATCAAGGGTGAAATTAAAAAAGAAAAAATTGACATCAAATGCGCACATTTAAGGCGAAGGCGAAAAACAAAAGCAAACTTTTAGGTCAAGAGAATTTTTTTTGAGCAAATGTGAGTGAGAAAATCAAATGTGGCCCATTCACAAACATCAAAAGCAAGAAAAATGATGCAAAAGAAAAAAATTCCTAAACCTAGTGCTATCGACAAATTGGACTTCAGGCATTAATTACAGAAATATGAAAAGATGAAAATGAGAAATGAAAGGATACATACCGGGGCACCGATGCCTACAGGACGTCTGAACTCGCAAACTTCATCCATGTGATGTGGGGTTCCCCGAATCCTCACCATAGCTCCTAGACAATTGACAAATCACGAAATCCAAAGGCAAGAATTTTCTATAGGCTCAAAGTGCAAATGAGGTAATTTGAACCCTAATTACCTATTTTAACCCTCAAAATCCTAATTTTTTATCTAAGAAACACTCCTAGGTTGAAATTAGGACCTCATGGGGACATCTGAACTATTAGCAGGAGACCTATAGGATTAATTTTTTGCCCTCTACTTATTTGAAATGAAATAGTGTTGTGAACCTGACTTACAAAGTATTTTTTTTGGCCAACCTCTTGAGGGGGTAGCCTAGAGTCGTAGCAGTATTCCTCTGGCCACCAGGGCACAATGGGGCATATAATTTTTTTCAAATGTTGATCTCAACATCAATTTTTTTGAAAGAAAACAACTAATACTTTGTCTTAAAGAGGGGAAAAATGTAGACATGTAAAATTGACCTAACACTTATCACACATCCCGATGAGGTAAAAATAACCTCATCATAATAACATAATAAAGTCCTATTTCATATATGCAAACTCCTTATCTTTTGCCAATTAATTAAACTTTAAGAGAAATAATTGCTTGTCTTTTAAGGAAAATTGTACAAACTTTATTTCTTGTGATTTATTGAAGTATCTTGCCAATGCAGATTTAATGGGTTGTTTTGAGTATTTTGTAGGATAATAATTGGTCATCAAGTAGTAGTTGGAAAGAATTCAACCAGCACGTGCTCCAGAATAGATCAAAGATGTGCGCTAGAAACATGCTCCAAAACTTTAGGATGATGGACCGAAACCATAGTTGCTGTTAATTTTAATTTCTGTTATGTTTTAAAGTTTAAAGACTTCATGGCTCGACTTGACCCTCTTTAATATCTATGTAATGGGTATTTAAAGACATATAGTTTGTTTGTAATCTATTACAAAATTTTTCAATGGTCATCTATGCCATTTGAAATATAGGACTTAGTTAGGAGTTTTCTATAAAGATGTAATCTCCAAAAGTGAAAGATAACGCTGAATAGTACTATTATGCTTGTTGGAAAAACAAGGATAAACAACTGAGATGGGGGGTGAATCAGTTGTTACAGAAATTAATCTTATTCCACCTTAAACAACTTTTAATCTCAGATTTGATAATTAACAGTGCAAGTATAAATCAACTTCACATCAGAAACACATGAACACCAAGTTTTTTATACGTGGAAACCCTGTTAGGGGAAAAACCACGGTGGATGTTAGTCCACACGATCATACCCTGTTAGAAGTATACTGAAAGAAATGAATAGGGAATGCACATGCATTCAGGCACACTGCCTGGAGCTCATTGCTCAAGGGAAGTCTCACTGCCTTACATAAGACAATCAGATTAAATCCATCTGATGAATATGAAATGAGAAATTAGCTTCTTCATAAGCCTTATTACAGTTCAGTTAGGCACAAATATACTTCACTCAACCTTCTTCACACTCTGCTCTGCATTCAGATGATCTGATCTTTATTCACACACACACACATACACACACCTACACACAATTACAATGAAGAGACAATTGCTCTTATATATCTACTACACGGATTTACATCAACTACTCTGTCAGCCATAAAATAAATGAATTACAAGTTCTCGGCCTCAATAAATGAATAAGTCTTAATGCGCACCAACCTAAGTTGGTCACAACATAGTGAGGAGCTAAATCAACATCCTTGAATATTCCAAACAATAAAATATTAATCCATGAGGATCCGCAACACGCTACCACCAACATGTCAGCCAAGAACATGAAAAACTTAAACACACAAGGAAAAATATTCAATTACAAACACGCCGATCAACGTAGATGAACCATACTGATAGAGAACAATCTATAAACACCACTAGACATATCAAAAAAATATGCAATAATTCAATTCTCTAGAATTGCATTCTCTTCTCTCAGAAACACTTGCTACAGTGACAAAATAATTGTAGGAGCACAACACTTTATAACTTTCTTCAATGTTGATGCGTACCATTGAAACTTCTAGACAACATACTAGATAGGCTCAACAACAAACCCTCTAAAGCCCACCTTCTAATCATCAACATATAGAACTTGCCATCACTCTGACCTTCTGAGCTTCACTGGTTGCCTGCAGTATATTTATTACAATTGTCTCAATATCTTCGACATATACAACCTTCAAAATCATTAATGCTAATAGTGTTGACATCAATGACAACCAAATATTAGCAACACAAACTTAGCACCCAACAATCTACCCCTTTGGAATTGGTGGCAACACATGATGTGAAAAATAATACCATCAACACAACTAGCTGTTTACATAGTACACTCCTCCCCCTTTGTTCTATAGTTCTCCTCTCATAGATCTTCTCTCCCTTTCTTGACTCTTCTCCCCCTTTCTTCAAGAGTTTCTCACATTTTTCTTCTCCTCCTTTGATATCAATGGAAAAGGTACACATGCTCTGAACCGCATATCTGAAACTTTTGACTACCCCCCTGAGTAGCAACCACCATAACATCAATCCAAAACAAGATCTGACTGTGAGTGCATGGATTAATGCAAATACCTGCATCTTAGTTCAGATTAGGAGGGGAAATCAACTCTAACTTGCCTCTAAGATACTTAAAAATATCCTTAGGAAATAGTTTAGTAAAGATATCTATAATTTGTTCCTTTGTAGGCACATATTCCAATATGACTTCTTTCTCACTCACTTTGTCTCTCAAAAAGTGATACTTGATAGATATATGCTTTGTTTTTGAATGTAGCACCAGATTTTTGGAAATATTTATGGCATTTGAGTTGTCACAGAATATAGAAATTGGCTCATCATACTCAATTTTGATGTCTCTCAGCATCTGCTTCATCCATAACACTTGATTACAATTGTTTGCAAAAACAATATATTCTGCCTCAACAGTAGATAGAGAAATGGAATTCTACTTTTTACTTAGCCAAGACACCAACTTCTTTCCCAAGAAGAATGCACCACCACTTGGGCTTTTCCTGTCATTTACATTTCCTGCCCAATTTGCATCTGTAAAGGCATTCAGAGTAAGATCATCATCCTTTGGATACCATAACCCAAAGTCAACTGTTCCTTCCAAGTATCTGAATATTCTCTTTATTGCAGTCACATGTGATTCCTTTGGATTAGCTTGATATCTAGCAACCATGCACACAACATTAAAAATGTCTGGTCCGGTCTGAGTCAAATATAGCAATCCACCAATCATTGACCTATATCTTGTTTGATTAGCCTTAGGAGAATCATAATTCTGAAATAATTTGCATCTAGTTACCATGGGTGTACCAACTGACTTTGAATTTTCCATGCCAAAGAATTTTCAGTAGCTCTCTCACATACTTGGACTAGATATAAAGATTCTATCATCTAACTGAGTAATTTGCAATCCTAAAAAGAATTTCAGTTCTCCTATCATTGACATTTCAAATTCACTTTTCATTTCATCAGCAAATTTCATACATAAGTTATCATCACCTTCAAAAATAATGTCATCAACAAAGACTTCAATGATCAATTATTTATCTTTATCCACCTTGAAATACAGATTGTTGTTAGCAGTACCTTTATTAAATCCAAGCTTCAACAAGTATTTATCTAGTCTAGCATACCAGGCTCTAGGGGCTTGTTTGAGTCCATATAGTTCTTTCTTCAACCAACACACCATGTCCTTTTCATCATTCAATTGAAATCCATCTGGTTGCTCAACATAAACTTCTGCTAACTCACCATTCATAAATGTTGACTTCACATCCATTTGATATACTTTGTAGTTCTTGAAAGTAGCATAAGAAAGAAATAACCTTACAACTTCAATTCTAGAAACAGGGGAAAAAGTTTCTTCAAATTCAATACCTTCCATCTATGAATATTCTTTACATACTAGTCTTGCTTTATTCCTGATCACTTCACCTTGTTCATTTAGCTTATTCCGAAAGACCCATTTGGTTCCAATCACATTTTTGTCTTGAGGTCTAGGAACAAGAGTCCATGTATCATTTTTCTCTATCTATATTAGTTCTTCCTTGATTGCTTCCATCCAATATTCATCTTTACATGCTTCATTGACATTGCTAGGCTCAGTCTTGGATATCAGACAATATTCTTTTTTAATTCTTCTTCTAGTTTGTACACCTTTGTTCTTGTCTCCTATTATCTAACTTTCAAAATGACTTCACTTTACATACCTTGGAATTTTGGGTTCTTTTCTTTCTTCTGCATTTCCACTGTCTTCTTCTTCATGATTTTCTTGATTCACTGGAACACTTTGAGTTTGATTCTATTTCTACGTATTCTTTCCATTATCAGTACTATCCTTTTGGTCATCTGAATCATATCCACAATACCTGGATGATCTTTCAATATCCTCATCAACTCTGACATTTGCACTCTCAACCATTTTCTTCAATCTTTTATTGTAACACTAGTAGGCTTTTCTCTTAGTAGAGTAACCCAGAAAGATTCCTTCATCACTTCTAGCTTCAAACTTTCCTATATATTCATCTCTTTTGATATAACATCTACTTCCAAATATTTTGAAATATTTAACAGTAGGTTTATAACCAAACCATAGCTCAAAAGGAGTCTTACCAGAATTAGTATTGACATTCACCCGGTTGATAGCATACACAATAGTGCTTATAGCTTCTCTCCAGTAGAAATGAGGAACATTTCCTTCCAACATCATAGTTCTGACATCATTTAAAATTGTTATGTTCTTTCTCTCAACCACTCGTTCTGTTGTGGGGTTCGGGGAGAAGATAGCTGTCTTTTTATTCCATGCTCTTCACATAATGAATTGAACTCTTGGGAAGTGATTTCACCACCTCTGTCTGATCTTAAACATTTGATCTTCAAACTTGTCTCAATTTATACGAAAGCTTTGAAGCTTTTGAATTTCTCAAATGCCTCATGTTTTTCTCTTAAAAAATCTACTCAAACCATTCTAGAATAATTATCAATAAGCAACATAAAGTACCTTTCCCCTTGTAGACTTCTGATTCTGGATGGACCACATAGATCAATATGTATCAAATCCAGTACTCCATTGGAATGATGTTGTTTGCTCTGAAATAAAATTTTTGTCTGCTTTCCCATATAACATTCCTTGCATATAGTGTTAGTAGGCTTCACTAACTTAGGTAGATCTCTGACTGCTTGTGTATAGCTTATTTTGACAATGTTATCAAAATTTAAATGACACAACCTTCTATGCCATAACCAACTTACATCAACTTGAGCAATCAAACAACTTTCACTAGTAGCATTCAAGTGAAAACTATTTCCTCTTGTCTTTGTACCTGAAGCAATCACATTTCCCGAGCTTCCCAATATCCTGCACTTACCATCTTTGAAATGAAGATTGTAACCTTTGTCAACCATTTGTCCAAAACTCAATAGATTGTGCTTCAAACCTTCAACATAAAGAACATCATTAGTATTACATTTTCCGCTAAGAGAAATAGTGCCTTTGCCACAAATCACACCAACATTGTTATCTCTGAATCTTACAACACCACCATCTTATTTTTCCAAGATTAGAAAATTGCTTTTGCCACTAGTCATATGATGTGAGCATTCGCTATTAGTCACCCAATTATCCTTCTCATCAATTCTAGCTGCAAGAGCTTTCTCAATATTCTGATTACTAGCTAATTCAGTGGACACCGAACCATTTTCCTTGGTAGCAATGAATACCCATTCATCTTCATTTCTAGTTTCTTTATTAGATTCATCATCAATAACTCCTTCTTCATCATAAGAACATTTCTTTTGAAATCTAGTCTTATCAGCTTTATACTTAGAAAATATTTCAGGACATCTTGATGCAAAATGACCTATCTTACTGCGAGAGAAACATTTA
>CM021106.1:415956913-416033507 GCA_007115665.2 Sequoiadendron giganteum
CTTGATCTCATCAACATAGGAGGGACCATTTTAAGGAATAGTATATGCATTCTTTGTAATCTTCCAAAAAGGCTCACCAATGCACTTCAAATGACACTTCATTCTGACTTTCCATAGAGATTAGTTTGTACCATCGAATCTAGGACTATCCTTCTTGTATGACTCCATTTCGGATCACCTCAAGTTGTTAGACTTCTTCAGAGGAACAAGCTCTGATACCAATTGTTGGAAAAAAAAGGATAGACAAATGAGAGGGGGGGGGGGTGAATCAGTTGTTATAGAAATTAAGCTTATTCCACCTTAAACAAATTTTAATCTCAGATCTAATAATTAACAGTGCAAGCATAAATCAACTTCACATCAAAAACACATGAACACCAAGATTTTTATACGTGGAAACCCTGTTAGGGGAAAAACCACGGTGGATGTTAGTCCACAAGATCATACCATGTTAGAAGTATAATGAAAGAAATGAATAGGGAATGCACATGTATTTAGGCACACTACCTAGAGCTCACTACTCAAGGGAAGGCTCATTGCCTTACATAAGACAATCAGATTGAATCCATCTAATGAATATGAATTGAGAAATTAGCTTCTTCATAAGCCTAATTACAGTTCCGGTTAGGCACAAATATACTTTGCTCAACCTTCTTCACACTCTTCTCTGCATTCGGATGATCTAATCTTTATTCACACACAAACATTCATACACATGCCTACACACACAATGAAGATACAATCACTTATGTATCCGCAATACAGATTTACATCAACTACTCTGCCGACCACAAAATAAATGAGTTATAAGCTGTCGGCCTCAATACATGAATAATTATTAATGTGCACCAACCTAAGTCAATCACAACATAGTGGGACCTAAATCAACATCCTCGAATATGCCAAACAATAAAATATTAATCCATGAGGATCCGCAACACGCTACCACCAACATGTCAGCCAAGAACATGAAAAACTTAAACACACAAGGAAAAATTTTCAATTACAAACACGTCATTCAACGTGGATGTACCACATTGATAGAGAATGATCTAGAAACATCACTGAACATCTTGGAAACATAGACAATAATTCAATTTTCCAGAATTGCATTCTCTTGTCTCAGAAACACTCGCTATAGTGACATAATAACTGTAGGAGCACAACACTTTGTAACTTTCTTCAATCTTGATGTGTACCACTAAAACTTACAGATGACATACTAGATAGGCTCAGCAACAAACCCTTTAATGTGAACCTTTTGATCATCAACGTACATAAATTGCCATCACTCTGACCTTCTCAGCTTCACTGGCTGTCTGCAATATATTTATTACAATTTTTTCAATATCCTCGACATATACAACCTTAAGAATCATTAATGTTAATAGTGTTGACATCAATGACAACCACATATCAACAACACAACCTCAACATCCAACAATGTTGTTGACATGTTTTCTAAGTATATATGAATGAAGAGATTATTATATATCAATTCTTGAGTTGTTGAGTATGGATGGAAATTACCTTTAATGGAAGAATTTTCTAATCAATTGTGTATGTGACCTGAGGACGAACATAGTAACCCATGAGCTAGCCACTCGAGGGAATGTAGATTAAATAGATGAGTACTTTCCTTTCTGTTGTTTTTATTTCATGAATAATAATTATGAGTATAGTCATTTTCACCTAGCAACAACCTATCACTTTTTGGCACCGTTTTCGAGGATAGCTTTATTTCTTGAGTGTTAATAGGAGATGCCTCAAATACCTCTTTTTAGGCCAAAATGCCCCCTCTGACTTCCTTTTCTGCATGGTCAGGAAAAGAGGCCCTCACAGACGATTTATACCAAAGACCCCTGAAAATACGTACCAATCATACATAGGGAGGCCCAAGGCTCAGAAGACTACTTTTTTGAAGAATTACTTGAGCCTAACCCACCAGAGGCTTTCCAATATTTTCCTGAAGATCATGTAGTAGAACAACCTGTCATAGAGGAAATTATCCTAGAGGAAATTATTCCTCTGAACATCATCGGTGATCGTAGGGCTGAAGCCAACCGTAATAAAAATGATCCTCCACCACCTTGTACATTCATGTATCCTATTACTCTAGATGTAGATGATGATACCACGATGAAAAATATCTCTCCAAATTTCCTACCAACCTTTCGTTGTTTGTCCTCGGAAGACCTAGACTAGTTTCTTTTCAAATTCAAGGTCCTTTATCAAACCTACGACTATAAAAATGATAACCATAAAATGAAGTTGTTTCCTTCTACCTTGAAGGATACGACCATGCATTGGTTTATGGGATTATCTGAAGGATCTATTATGTCTTGGGATGATATGGAAAATACTTTCTTGCATAAATACCAAAGTTATTGTAGGGTGAGTGATCGAAAAGAGGAATTGTTTAAACTTAGACAAAATAAGGATGAGAGTATAGAGGAATACCTAGACAGGTTTCTTTTCTTGTCTAAATGATGTGGAGAAGAGACCATTAGCAATGAGATTCTCAAGACCATATTTCTTAAAGGAATTGATGAGGATGCAAGGCAAAGCCTTGATTTAATGGGAAAAGGAGACGTGCCTCAGATGGCCCTTGATGAAATATGTAAGTTGTGTCAGAATTTCTCACGTACCTATAGAGACATTCGCAAAACTAATTTTTTTTAAGGGTCTAACGACATAGGAAAGCTCCGAGAGGAAATATCAAACCTTAAAACATACATACTCATTCAATTGAACACTACATTGGATGGTATACAAGCTAAGACACACAATCCTGAGACTTTGTCCATCTACTATCCTAGATGCATAAATAAACATTTGTTGCAAGAATTTCCTTTAGACAAGGTTAATGTTTGTCAACTTTGCAAACAAAATCATCCTACAGACCAGTGTGAGCTCCTTACCGATCTCAAGAATTCCAAGAAAAGGATTGCACATGTTGAGGAAGAAATCAATGTGGTAAATCGACGCCAAGGAGGGAATTTTTCTTATGAGAAAAATTCCAATCCTGCTTGGAGACCACAAAACAATTGGACTAGTAATCAATGGACTCCATCTTGGCCTCAACCACCCTGTCAACAATCTAATTGGGGAACTCCCTATTGGGGACCCCCTGAATGGGCAACTCAATCATGGGGAACTTAGCAATGGCCAACCCAAACACAACAACAGTGGTATCCACAACATACTACTCCTCAATAGAATCGAGGGAAAAATCAATTCTATATTGGGCCTCATAAGAACCCACAACAAAATTTGGTACCTCCACCTTAGAATCCTCCTTAGAATGAACAGATAAATCAACCTCAGCTCCTAGCGCAACCACTTCCCAATCCAAACAACAATCGATAGAATACTCTGTTATACTCTACTGAACAAGATAATGTTACCAAACTTAATGCTATACATTGTGGAAATGTTCAGTTGCACTCGAGTTGAAAAATTCAACCACCAACCATTGAAGAAATCGTGGATGAGCCTACTCTTAAAACTCCCAAGAAGGATACTCCGCCCAACCACACTGTTCTTGTAAATAATATTGCACCTCCTTCAACAGTAGGAGCTGTTGACTTACCTCAGGAGGAGGAGGAAGGTCAGTCTCTAACTGATCTTAGAAAGGATACCTCTCCAAAAGAGAAAACTCAAGTGCCATTTCTGTAGCGTCTGAAATCGACCACTTCGAAATATAATCTAGAAATGTCTTTAACCTCTGAAACTGCATTAATTCAGGAAATCAAACAATTGTAAATAGAGGTTCCTTTGCTGCAAGCAATAAAGGAAATTCCTGAGTTGATTCAGTTGATCAAACAACTGTGTATTAAAACCCCAGGGAGGAAACCAAAGAAAATAAACATTGTACAAATCTATGGCTATTTAGCTGACTTTTTGTTTGGAAAGATCGTCGCTCCGAAATATGATGATCCCGATAGTCCACTTATAAATATCACAATTAATGAGGTAGCAATACCTAATGCATTAGTGGATTTATGAGCACCCATTAACGTAATGATTGTGGATGTGATGGAAAAATTAGGTCTTACTAATTTACGTCCCACAACTACAGTGTTATAGATGGAAAATCATTCCATAGCCATTCCAAAGGGCGTTATTGAAAACGTCCTTGTCAAAGTTGATGGATGGGAATACCCAGTTGACTTTCAGGTCATACAGTCGCTTACACCCAAAAATAACTATCCAATAATTCTTGGAAGACCATGGTTGGTCACTATCACAACTAAAATTGATTGCAGAGAAGGAGGAATGACCATTTCTCATGGTCCAGATAGTAAATGTTTTTTCTTGTATCCTCCTACTAAACCCATCGAATATAACAAATTATGGGTTGATGAACCAAAATATGTTAATAGTCAAGACACTTTGGCCTCGTTAGCCATGGTAATGATTAAACACCATGAAGAGGAATTAGAGGATGAGTTAGTAAATGATGTAGCACACCTTGCTATAGGCTCAAGAGATGGGGAAATGGTGGATGCACCAAAATTTTTGGGACAACCAATTGATGTACATGGGATGGAACATAATTTTAGTACCATGGGAATGCCTTGTCCTTGGCCAATATGATTCCACGAACTAGCTATTTCTTTGAGGACATTACGAGATTTCATCGACTGATACCCTATATTTGTCCTCTCAACACCTTGTTGTGACCAATTCATACTGTCACTTCGGCTCATCCAGGGACCAAATCAATTATGTTACTGTCAGGAAAAACCTTGAACATCAATAGTTGGCTGAGAGAATCAAAAGAGGATAGATTATTTAATGTGTTGGTGAAAAGGTCTAAAGCTATTGCTTGGGACTACATAGACATGAGGGGAATCCATCCAAGTGTTTGTATTCATCACATTTATACTAATCCTAATATAAGACCTATACGTCAGCCACAAAGGAGACTCAATCCTACACTATAGGATCTTGTCAAAATTGAAATTGAGAAACTCCTCTGTGCAAGATTTATTTATCCTATCTCCGATAATAAGTGGGTGTCACCTATGGTTGTTGTGCCAAAGAAAAATGGGAAGTGGAGAATATGTGTAGATTATAGAGAAATTAATAAATTCACTCATCGAGATTATTTTCCCTTACCATTTGTTGACCAGGTTTTGGACAATTTGGCTGGGAGGAAATATTTCTATTTTTTGGACTGATTTAGTGGTTACAACCAAAATCAGGTAGCACCAGAAGACCAAGATAAGACAACGTTTACTTGTCCAGGAGCACATTTTCATATCATGTTCTTTCCTTTGGACTCTGTAATGCTCCTGCAACTTTCCAGAGAGCCATTCTGGCTATATTTGCTGAGCTTGTCAATGACTGTGTAGAAGTTTATATGGACAACTTCACTTTCTATGGTTCAACCTATGATGAAGGCCTTCAGAACTTGGATAAAGTTTTAAAGGTTTGTAAGGATCACCGACTTTCCCTAGCCACAAAAAGTGTTTAATAATGGTGGAACAAGGAATAGTCTTAGGTCATCATATCTCCTCAGAGGGAATAAAGGTTGATCCTAAGAAAATTGAGGTCATTCAACAACTGACTACTCTTCAAACGCAAATGGATGTTAGAAGTTTTCTTGGGCATGCTGGATACTATCGGAGGTTTATAGAAGCCTTTAGTAAAATAGCTGCCCCTATATTTTCCCTTCTCTAGAAAGATGTGGAGTTTAACTGGACACCAGAGTGTCAACTATCATTCGAAACCATAAAGGATAAGCTTGTCTTCGCTCCCATCCTGTGGGCCAAATTGGAATCTTCCATTCCATATCTATGTCGATGCTTCAGATGATGCAATTGGTGCAGTATTGGGGCAAGAAGATGAGGATGGGGGTAAATATGTCATATACTTTATTAGTAAAAACCTAACATCTGTTGAGAAAAACTACACAACGAAAAAATAATTCTTGGTTGTGGTTCATGCCATTAAAAAGTTCCACCATTATATTATAGGATATAACGTTACAGTCTATGCATATCACTCAGCTGTAAAATATTTAATGAATGAACCTATAGTTAATGGTCAAATAATGAGGTGGTTACTACTCCTTCAGGAGTTCAATGTAACAATACTTGACAAGCTAGGGAGATTTAATGTAGTGGCAGACTTTTTGTCTTGAATTAAACAAGAAGATGGTGATTTTGCACCCGTGCAAGATGAGTTTCCAGGTGAAAATTTGTTTGCTTTTTTTAGAAAGACACCTTGGTTCGCTGACATTTCCAATTATTTAGCTGCTTCCGAAGTACCGTTTGGTTTTACATCAAAACAAAGGAAGTGACTTATTAGAGAGAGTGCACCATTTAAATGGATTAATGGGATTTTATTCCATTATGGACCCGATATGGTCTTGAGAAGATGTGTTAGGGCCGATGAAACTTACGATATTCTGAGGGCCTATCACGATGATCCTTCTGAGGGTCATTACTCTACAAAAAAAACTTCTCATAAAATTTTGGGCACTGGATATTATTGGCCTTCAATACATAAAGATGTTAAAAAGTATATTCATTGTTGTGATGAATGTCAAAGAGTAGGAAGACCAACTGCTTCTGCAGAAATTCCCTTGCAGCCCTAGGTAGTCCTTGAACCATTCAAAAAATGGGGATTGGATTTTATTGGCCCCATAGACCCTTCTTCCCAAGGGAAATAATATATCCTTGTCTGCACCGACTACCTAACTAAATGGGCAAACGTTCAAGCCCTACTTGTTGCTAGAGAGGAACAAGTTGTTGACTTCCTCTATAGTAAGATTTTTCTTAGATTTGGAGCCCCTTGAACCATCATTACAGATCAAGGACCCCAATTCATGTCCAAAGTTCTTCTGGCATTTCCAAACTATTTTCAAGTGAGTCACAAGAAGTCTTCTCCCTATCACCCTCAGGCAAATGGCCAAGTAGAGGTGACTAATAGGGAGTTAGAAAACATATTGAAAAAAATAGTTTCTTCAGGAAGAAGAGATTGGGCTAGAAAATTGCCTGAAGCTGTTTGGGCATACAACACAACATGGAAATTCTCAACTAGATTCAACCGCTATGAGCTTGTTTTTGGGAAGAAACCTCTTTTTCCCATTGAGTTTGAACTCCAAACTCTACAAACAACTATGGATCCGGGTCTAGATCTGAAACAAGCCCAAGTAGAATGAGTTTTAAAGTTAAGTGAATTGAATGATCTTTGTTTAGATGTTGTCCATCAAACCGAGCTGGTTCAATACCAGCAAAAAATTTGGCATGAAAAACACATTAAAGAGAGAGAGTTCCATAATGGTGACTGGGCCTTGCTATTCGATTCCAAATATAAAGATCACAAAGGGAAACTCATGACTCATTGGCTGGGGCCATTCAAAATTTTTGAAGTCTTCTCGAATGGCACAGTTCAACTGAAACTCATTGATGGTGATACATGAACTCTCTTAGTAAATGGTCATTGCCTACATATCTACCATAAGCCTGTGAACAAAGAAGAATTTACAAAGTTGGTATAAATGTAGGGAGAAATCCAATGCATTGACTCTGCCAAGGCAGAGTCCATCTAACCTTGCTCTTATATCAACAAAAAAAAAAAACCATGAAAAATTGTAATAAAAAGACATGTGTACCAGTTTGTTTCAAAGAATTTTTCATAAGTTCTTATTTTCGGACTTAACTACATGTTGTCCCCATTTTGTAGGAATTCTCATAAATATAGATACAAATTCTAGAGTACCTTTCCAAGATGCTCCAGAACTTGATAGTCCAAATGCCTAGTGCTCCGGAACTTACCCTTTGTCATGAAGGAGCTTCAAAATGCATGAAATTTGTTATGAAATTCCTCTGGAACTTGCGGACTTTGATGCATAGATGCTTCAAAACTTGCATCTCAACTCATCACGTCAGATGATCATTCTTTTAGAATGGTGATTGGTAGAGAAAATCTCTTGAAGTTTGAGTTCATTCATATATAGCCATTTTTCTTCTTTCTGGCTGCATCTTTTGACAATGCTCCAGAATCTTCCTTCAGTTGCTACTCCGATTGCATCTTTCGAAGATGCTCCAGAATCTTCCTTCAGTTGCTTCTCTGGCTGTATCTTTTGATGATGCTCTAGAATCTTCTTCGGTTGTTGATCTGACTGCATCTTTCAACAATGCTCCATAACTTATTCATCTTCCACATTTCGAATGCATGCCACAAAGTGTGCTCCAGAACTTAATCATCGGTTTCAAGCACATTTTCATAAGCGTGCTCTAGAACTTATCCATCTCCATTCTGCTCACCTCGTTCCATAAAATTTGAAATCTCCTTGATGCTTTGATTGTCACACCTCATTGCACACACCTTCTTCCTTTTTAAAGTTTTCTCCATCATAAATAAAATATACCATCTTTTCATCATAAATAAAATCCCTCATGACAACTTATCCTCATTGATGAATCTTTCATTCACAAGCTTCCTCACTCATGTCATAATAAATATTTTGTCACCTCAACCAATACGATTTCATCATCATGTTAAATTAGTAAAGGTACGAAATCTTCAGGCGATCACATAATGTAAGTAAGTACAATTTTTTGCTTAAAGTAAGTAGTTATTTTTTGAATAAGGCGTAATTAATTGGCACAATTCCTTCCTAATTTAGTAACTTGAGCCACTCAACGATTAACTACTAGTACAACACTCTTTTCACACACCTCCATGCAAATTATCATCATTGCACAGTAAGCTCCCAGCAAAGACAAAATAAATAATCACTTTTTGATTATATTTTCAAAATCAATTGTTCAAGCTTCTCGCGCTGTTGAATTTTTCAGCAGAGTGATGGATTAGAGACATAAAATGGGGGGTGCAAAGAAGAAATCAGAGCCGGATTCAGCAGAAAAATTACTGGGATTGAGCAATATTTCCAGTCGTTTTGAGGGAGTGGGATGGTTAGATTTCATTAAAAAGTTTGAGGGATACAATGAGAAGTTGGTGAATGCATTTGCAGAGAATTTCTCTAGTGGCCAGGTGACACTTCATGGGAAGCGCTTTAAGGTAAGTCTAAAAATAATCTCCCACCTCTCAGGGTTAGATAATTATGGCATTAAATTATCTGAAACATCTCAAGTTACATATCAAAAATTATCATAATTATTCCTTAGAGAGGGAGACTCTCAGCCCATGATAGTTATTTGTACTAGGGGACAAAATAAAGGGTTTCAACGAACCTTTATATTAGAGCTCTGGGGAACAACTATTGCATGGATTATAAAATATTTTACCTGTGAAGGCCAACTCACAATTGGGGTAGGACCTGCATTTTGTATGCTAATACATTTGTGTCATGGGAAAGAAAACCCCGCCCTTAGGGTTAATTTGTCTGGATTTTTGAGTGATTCTGCTAATTCCTCCATAGAAAGATATAAGACTAGTTCAGGGCCATTAAAGCACCATGGGTTAATTTAGTTAATTTTTAAATATCATTTTTGAAAGAAACCTGAAAGCAAGTGAGGGAAATTTCTTTGGAAATTTGAAAAATCCCCGCCTAAAAGAAAATCAGAACTAGGGGAATCCTCTAAGCAAGTTGCTTCACCTTTCGGAGAAACTTCCCCTAAGGCCTCTAAAGCTCTTGAAGTCCAAATTCCCACAACCCCTGATGAGGAAGTGCCAGAATCTTTAACCAAAGAATTGAAAACCCCGGATCAGCCAGAAGATGTCGAAATTATTCATCCAAGTGTAGACAACATTACCCTTAGGAATAGGAAAAGAAGAATAAATGTCACTTTCCAGAACACTCCTCCCTTGAGGAGAAGTAAGAGATTGTCCTCTGAGTCTACAGAAACCCCAGTGCAGAGTATAAGAAGTGGTTCAAAGAAAAAGAAGTCCAAGAAGCAGAAAAATCCCATAGAAACCATTGATCCTGTTGATGATGTAGAAATGAGGGAAACATGGGAACAAATTCATCAGTCTTTGTAAAAAGAAACCTTTGTTGAAGAAATGCCTTCCCATCTAGAGTATGAAAAAGAAACCCCTGGTGAAGAAATGCCTTCCCACCTAGAGTATGAAGAAGAAGCCCTTGCTGAGGAAATTCAAGAAATAGAAAAGCAACAATCTCCACCTGCCATGGAGGTTGAGGACAATATTTTAAGAAAATTTCCCCCCATTGTAAATAAAGTTGGTGAAACACTTGAAAATGAAAGTGCTGATGCAGAATGGAAAAGCTGAAATTAGAAATTGATGAACTAAGAAATTAATTGCAAAGAAATGAGGAACATATTGCACACCAACAAGAAGAAATCACAGTACATACTACTGTAATAGGAAAAAGAGATCAGGAAATTCAAAATTTGAAACTGCAGATAGAAGAAAAGGATACATTCATTAATGAATTGCAGATACAAATTCAAAAGTGGAATCAAGAGAACAAGACATACAATGCTGATCTGTTTGATAAAGATAAAGAAATTGAAAGTTTGAAAAGTAATTTTATGCTCATGTTTTTAGCTTTTGAAGAAAAAAAAAAAAGACATAAAGAAGAACTAAATGCTTCTCTTAGTACGATTGTGGAACTAGAGCAGGATTTGCAAGAAAGCACCAATAAGACAATGGTGGAATCAAAAGGAATTCAGACCGAACCAACTGTAATTGAGTGGTTCCAAGTTCAAATTCCTCCATTATTAATGATGTGGGTGGAACGGTGCTATTTCCTAAGAAATGCCAAGATTGAAAATTACAGGTTGAAAATGGAGATGGTACTATTTAAAGAGTCATTTCATAAGGCCTATAGGGGAAAGTAGGATGCATGCCAAATAGCAAAATTTCCATTATCATGTAGAAGACCATCAAGGCTATATTCAATGTTTTTAAATGAACAATGGTTAAGATGAAAATTGCTTAGAATTTATAACGATTAGCCATATGACCCTGATGACAAAGAATTTGTTAAAATGTTTATAGAATCAACTCCTGAAGAGCAAGATATGCTCTATGAATTCTTTGTTCACGATCTTCTATTAGAAAACCATACTGATTTCTTTATTAAGCTTTTTGTTGGAGAAGTGCAATTGAGGTCTTTGCTATCTACCATGCGTAATCAGGTTCATTGACAAGAGCGTAATAGGGAATATGCTCAAGCAGAGAAAAATGTCGGTCTTCAAATGAGATCCCCCAACAATAGACTTGCAGATTTTAAAGCTACCTTTTTAGCTCTTACAGTGGATGAAAAAATGAAAGAAAGATATGATGGAAGCCTCCGACTTATTTATAACCATTTCATGGAACACGTGCAGAAATTGATCGATAAAGCCTGACATGCCTGTGAAGAGAGATACACTCCATTACCAGCATATCTAAAGAAAAGAGAGGTGATCTCCCCTCTTAACATCAAATGGTCCTTTAGAAGAGCAGATGCCTTGGCTAAAATCTTGAAAGACCTCAAAACATATTGGTTAGGGATGAGGTATAGACCTCCCTTGTTGCTCTGTCCACCCCCTACTTTTCATAGTAAAACAGATCAAGATGATAAAATATTCAATGAGTGGCAAGAGGGAGTTAATTTTCATAGAGGCTTCCCCCATACACCTATAGATTTTGATAAAATAACAAAGGATCTGTATGATATTAGTGCTAAGTATGAAGAATGGAACAAAAATGGAGGACAGGGCCACAACAAATGGGTAGGAGGACCTACTAGGAATTAGGAAAGGGAGGAAATGATGAGGTAAAAATAACCTCATCATAATAACATAATAAATTCCTATTTCATGTATGAAAAATCCTTATCCTCTGCCAATTAATTAAACTTTACAAGAAATAATTGCTTGTCTTTTAAGGAAAATTGTACACACTTTATTTCTTGTGATTTATTGAAGTATCTTGCCAATGTAGATTTAATGGGTTATTTTGAGTATTTTATAGGATGATAATCAGTCATCAAGAAAAATTTGGAAAGAATTCAACCAACACGTGATCCATAACAGATTAAAGATGCGTGCTGGAAACATGCTCCAGAACTTTAGGATGATGGACCGAAACCATAGTTGCTATTAGTTTTAATTTATGTTATGTTTAAAAGTTTAAAGACTTCATGGCTCGAATTGAGCCTCATTAATATCTATGTAATGGGTATTTAAAGACATAAAGTTTGTTTGTAATCTATTAGACTTTTTCAATGGTCATCTACGCCATTTGAAATATAGGACTTAGTTAGGAGTTTTTTATAAAGATGTAATCTCCAGAAGTGAAAGATAACACAAAATAGTACTGTTATGTTGTTGACATGTTTTCTGAGTATATATGAATAAAGAGATTATTACACATCAATTCCTGAGTTGTTGAGTATGGATGGAAATTACTTTTAATGGAAGAATTTTCGAATCAGTTGTGTATGTGACCTAAGGACGAACGTAGTAACCCGCGAGCTGGCCACTCGAGGGAAAGTAGATTAAAAAGATGAGTACTTTCCTTTCTGTTGTTTTTATTGCATGAACAATAATTGCAAGTATAGTCATTTGCACTTGGTAATCTTGTAGAAGTCATTAACAATGTTGTTGTAGAGTCTGAAGTTCCAGAACACCCATTGTATGTTATTTCCATAGTGTGATAGCTATTACAAATTGTTATTTTTTGTTATTAATTAGATGTTTCATAGTTTGTTTACGAGTTTTGCTACTTTTGTGGTTTACACACTTTTCAGTTTAGTTATTTCCATGCTTTCTCATTTAGTTATCACATTTTCTAGATTAGTCATTTTATGCTTTCTAGTTTAATATACTCCTAACTTTCTTAAAATAAACTATTTTTCAGTTAGATAGTTAGATGGCCCTAGGTTAGGAATTAACGTTAGTTTCTCTAAAAAGATAGGAAATCTAAAGGAGATAGTCAAGTCTTCTTCTATTGCAAATTGCCTTGGACACTGCCCGGTCGACATATTGAATTCTTATTTTCTAAAGTAATGAGACCTAACGACAACCTATCACATCCTAAATGACATTTCCTTATCATCAACGTCATTATCACTAAATATCACCGCATTTCACAGCAATTACATCAAAAAGCCTAAATTTCCTCTATTAACTGAATAATAATACATTATTTAATTAATTCACTTTTTCATCATTTTTGACTAATTAAATAAATATTATTTATTTAATTTAGTCCTAATCTAACTTTATTCCTCTTGATTAATTAAATAACATCAATTATTTAATTATGTTGCTAATTTACTTTATTCCGCTAAGTCAATTGAATTATTAAAACATAATAATTTAACTATTTCACTTTCCCCCAAATTTGAATAAATAAATAAACTATTCAAAACATCATCAATAATCAAATCAAAGAAGTACAACTTTGTTTGCAAAAGTCAAACTTGATTTGCACATTCAACTCAAAAAGATTAATTAATTATTCTCAACCACTTTTATGATTGAGAAAATTACGATCCCCCGATCGCTCGATCTAATTGACTGACTAATCCATCTATTTCTTGACAAATCAATCTATTCTTCAATTCCACAAATTATTCAATCTATTTCTTCAATCCCACTGAACACTCAAAATGATTTCTTCAATTACACCGATTACGTAATCAATTTGCACTAATTATTCCCATCTAAATCCTCTCAACATTTTTCAACCATTGATCGAGATATTCTACTACGTGATATTGAGCATTCATTTTGAAACACAATCTATATCACAACCATCTCTCTTCTAAAAACATATTAGAAAATCAATATCATTTACACAACGAAGTAATGTAGAGGTCTTAATTGATATTTTGACAAAGCTTTACACATATCTTCAATCAACACACACATGTTCTTACTTGCAAAAATAATGGAGGCTTCACATTGATACGAACAACCCAACACCTTCACGAACACACTTCGACATGGGATGGTAAAGCTACTTTATTTTGAGTTCATTGTTATTGTTTTCTTTCAATTACGTTCTTGAATTCCTTAATTTTGTAGTTACATTTTGTGAGTAATGGGCATGAATCATTAGTGTTTTGTTTGTTTAGATTAGTTTCTATTCATTCAATTTGATTGCATATAATCTTCCTGATTTCCCCCTTACACAATCTGCTCCTCAAATCTGCTATAGATTGATCATAAGTCTTCCACAAAATGATCACAATTTCTACATGAAGATCTGCTATAAACTTCTTAAATTTTCCTCTTCATGTGTTGGTGTATATGATGTATTCATGTATCTTTCTTTCCTCACACACACTCTTATTTTACATTCCCCATATCATTTTATATCTCCATGTTCTATGAAGAGATGCAACACTTCATAATACATACATCTTTTCAAAAGGACATGGCATTTCTTAATAACACACCCTTGCTGCCTTTATTCTAATTTATTTATTCACTTTTTTATAAAGGATAAAATAGATTGATTCCTTTATAGGTTAATTACTACACATAATGAATCACACCATTTCATATATTCATTGTTGTCTTTGGTTATCATAGAAAATCACACCATATCCCTAATCACACCTTTCATGAGCATGTAGATAAGAGAAATTTGTCTTACATGAAGTGCCGATTTACTCTAGGGACGAGTCGGCCAAAACAAGTTTATTTCAACTTGTCTTTATCTTAGACTTTGTCTTTAGTCATCGCTGCCCTTTTTTTTTCTTTCTCTATTTTTGTCTTATTTGCTTTTGTCTTTCTTTGCTTGTCTTTTCTTCTTTTGTTTTCCATGCATTTGTCTTCGGCTTTCAAGCTTCTTGTCATATATAATTAAATTAACTTGGATGATCAATGAAAATTTACATATGCTTTAAATTTGGGCAATCATAATGTAAATATGAACATTACGTAATATAATGTCTTTGTCTTTGTCTTGTATGATCTTCTATTCTAGATCATAATGTAGATACGATCATTACTTCATTAATTCATACTTGTAATCTAGTCTTGCTCGGTCCTGTTCATCGATTAGTGGCCTATGGACTTTATCAAGAATAATAACCTCATTCATTTTCTTTGACATCAATGAAAATTAATTTGTTCATTCGCTTTGACATCAATGACAATATTCTAACAATCTCCCCCCTTTTCATTGATGGAAACTTGTCAAGGAAATGCTTTTAAAAATTATTTTGACTATACAATACTCCCCCTTACTCCAATGCTCCCCTTTTCTCTAACTCCCCCCCTTTGAAATTAATGGAAAAGGCTATTCCATCTATATCTAAGCTTTATCTTCCATGGAGCTACAAGATAGTGTTGTGGGTAGCTCCCCTTGAATGTATACTTCCCTTTAATGATTGGATGAATATGGGACTACTCCCAACTTCTCCCTTAAGTACTCAAATGTATCTTTGGGAAGAGGCTTTGTAAATATATATGCAACCTGTTCCTTAGTGGCAACATATTCCAACTTTACTTGCTGATTTGCTACTTGTTCCCTCAAAAAATAGTATTTGATGGGAATGTGTTTAGTTCTTGATTGCATCATTGGTTTCTTAGAAATATTTATGGCACTTGTATTATCACAAAATATTGAGTTTGGGTGATCATATTACACTTTTCTATCCTTCAAAGTTTGTCGCATCCAAAGAACTTGAGTACAACATGATTTTGTTGCTATGTATTCTGCTTCAACAATGCATAGAGAGATTGAAGCTTGTTTCTTACAAAACCATGAAACAAGATTGCTCCCCAAAAATAATGCATTGCCACTGGTACTCTTTCTATCATCCATGCTACCGGCCCAATCAACAACTGTATATTCCTTTAACACAAATTTTTCACCTTTTGAGTACCATAAACCAAAATCCAAGTTTCCTTTTAAGTATTTGAATATTCTCTTCATTTCCTGTACATGTGTCTCTTTAGGAGTAGCTTGAAATCTTGCTACCATCCCAACTGCTTGTATAATATTAGGTCTTGAGGCTATCATATAAAGAAAAATTCCTATCATATATCTGTAGAGAGTTTGGTTTGCATCAGGAGATTAATCATTCTTGCTTAATTTACATCTTGTGACCATTGGTGTACTTATAGGATTGCAAACCTCCATTAAAATTTTTCAAAATTTATTTAGCATACTTAGTTTGTGAAATAAAAATTACATTATCAAATTGAGAGAATTGTAACCCTAGGAAGAAACAAAGTTCACCTAACATGGAAATTTGAAGTTCTTGCATTTTATGAGCAAAGTATTGGCACATTCTATTCTTCCTCCAAAGATGATATCATCTACATATACTACAACAATCAATTAATGATTATCTTCAACTTTGAAATAGATATTGCTATTTTCTACACCTCTTTTGAACCCTTGTTCTTGAAAGTATTTGCCAATCTAGAATACCATCATAGGGGCTTGTTTTAATCCATAGAGATTTCTTGAGTTTGCATACATAGTCTTTGTTTTTTGATAAAATGAATCCTTCAACTTGTTCAATATATACCCCCTCTTCTAGATTTTGATTGAGAAATTCTAATTTTACATCTATTTGGTAAACTTCAAAAATTTTTGTGGCAAGTAAATACTAGGAACATCCTTATATAGCCTCTAATCGTGCAATTGGGGTAAATGTTTCTTTAAAGTCAACCCCTTCTACTTGAGCATAGCCTTTACAAACTAACCTTGCTTTATTCTTTACTTCTTGACCATCTTCATTTAGCTTATTTCTGAACACCCACTTGGTACCAATTACATTTTTATCCTTGGGTCTTGGGACAAGTTCCCAAGTTTCATTTTTCTCTTTTTGATTTAATTCTTCTTCCATAGTACTTACCCAATTTGTGTTTTTGCTAGCTTCCATAAATTTTTTGGGTTCAATTTTAGAAAGTAAAGACATATGCCTTGGTGTGGTGGCCAATCTTCTCCTTGTTTGGATTTTTGTATCCATGTTTCCAATAACTAAGTCTTTTGGATGATTTTTCTGAACAAAGCTTGATGTTGTTTTAGGTGCCTTTGTTGGTGTTGTAGATTTCTCATTTTCAACTTCTTCCTCTTCTTCATCTTTGCAACTTTATTATTCTTCATGATCAACTTCTTGAGTTATTTCTCTTTGATGTATGTTATCATCTATACAACATTTCTACTTTCAATTATTTTGTGTAACCTTTTATTGCAGCACCTGAAAGCTTTGCTCCTTGAAGAATAACCAAGAAATATCCTTTCATCAGATCTAGCATCAAACTTGCCTAAGTTTTATTCATCTCTCTTTATATAGCACTTGCTACCAAATACTTTAGAGTACTTAACTATGGTAGGCCTACCTTTCCAAAGTTCATATAGAGTTTTATCATGATTAACTCTGGTTTGTGATTGATTTAAAATATTAAAGTATGCACTGCTTCTCTCCAAAATGAGTCTGATAACTTTGAATAATTAAGCATGGTTCTTGACATTTATTGCACCATTCTATTTTTCCTTTCCACAACTCCATTTTGTTGTGGTGTTCTTGTAGCTGAAAAGTGTCTTCTAATCCCATGTTTTTCACAAAATTCCTCAAATTCATTTGAGGTAAACTCACCACCTCTATCTGATCTTAGAATTTAATTTTTAATCTAGTTTCAGTTTCTACTAAAGCCTTATATCTTAAAATTCTCTACAGCTTAATATTTTTCTTTCAAAAACTTTACCCAAGTAAATCTAGAGTAATCATCAATTAATAACATAAAGTAATTTTCACCTTGCATACTTTTTGTGCAAGTTGGTCCACAAAGGTTTGCATGGATGAGCTCCAATGGTTTAGATGTTGAATAATCCTTTGTTTTGAAGGTTACCCTTTTTTTCTTTACAAGTTGGCAGTGATTACAAATAATATTTGAAGGTTTTGATATTTTTGGCATATCTCTTACCGCCTCTGTATTACTGAATCTTTTGAAAATATTTTCAAAGTTGATGTGTCCCATCCTTATATTCCAAAGCCAAATTTCATCTTATTTTTCCATAAAAAATTTGTTACCTCTATTTTCATTTATTATGTAAAGATTATTAGTTGTTCTATATGGCTCTGCTATCAATCTTCCTTCCTTCTTGATTTTTCATCCCTTTGCATGAAATAAGAGAGTATGAATTTTATCACATAATTGGATTACACTTAGAATATTGTGCTTTAATCCTTTAACATGCAAAACATTTGTTATCTTTGTTCTTCCATTGTCTAGATTTATAGTTCCTTTTACAACAATATTAGCTGTAGAATTATCTCCAAAAATCTATGTTCCTCCATCTATGTTCTTCAGTGTGAGAAATTTAATTTCTTCACCAGTCAAGTGAAATGAACAACCACTATCTACATACCATTTTTCTCCATCATCTTGATCATGTAGGGTAGTTTGTATAAACATTGATCTTTCTTTTCTATCTTCTTTCTTATTTTTCCATACTTTTAAATTCTTCTCCTTTTGTTCCACAAGGATGTCTTTCTTTGGGGGATCTATAAAAATAGTTCTACAAAATCATGTTGTGTGCCCATAGTTATTACATTTAAAGCATTTAACATTGTAAAGCAGAGGAGAAAAATAATTGTAATTCCTTTTATCAACCCTAGAGGTATTCTTATCCTTGTTCCAATCAAAATTTCTTATATGAGTCCTACAATTTATTTCCTTATGACCAAAATTATTGCATGTGAAACAATATCCAATGAAAATTTGATGTACTTAGTCATATGCACTTGCCTTTGTGGAAAGTAATTTCTAAAAGTGTTATTCTTATTCTTGTGATATGTGCTTGGTTTTGATGCAACATGAATTTGTTTTGCTTTGCTACATTCTCCTTTGATGAGGTTTTAAGTGCATTAATATAACTTTTTGGCTTTTCTTTGTTTGATACTACTTGTGCCTTTCCTTTGTTTTCTTCATAACCAATGCCAGTTTTTAAAGATGTTGACCTTTGTTCACTTTTGATATTATCTAGGTTTTGGTGCCCTTTTTCAAACTTTAAGGTTGTGTTTAACTTGGGGGTTGTCTTCTCTAATTCCTTCCTTAGAGAAATGATCTCAAATTATAGTCTTTCACACATTTATTCCTTTTCTTTAATTGAGATATTATTTCCTCTTCAATTTTCTTGGCTTCCTCAACTTGAAATTTCAAATTAATGATTACCTTTTCTGATTCTTCAAGTGTTTTAGTCTTTTTCATTCTTCTTGAAATAGGTGCTTGTATTTCAAATTCTTCATCCTAAGTCTCTCAATTTCATCTATGGCACGATAGAGTTCTTCCTCAAAATTATCTTCAAGGTTAGGCTTGATCTTTTCATCTTCATGTGGGAGATTGATTTATTTATCATCATTTTCTATGGTATTGCCTTCTATTTCAAATGCCATAAAAATAATTTCTTCCCTATAGCTATTCCAACCACTTTCGTCGGATGAACTATCATCTCTATAAGCATAAATTCTCTTCTTGTAGTCATAAGAATTCTTGTTCTTGTCCTATTTGTGACCAAATTTGTTTTCCTTCCTTGTATAACATGCTTATTCTTTATCACTATCACTTTCTCTTATATATGGACAATTCTTAATAAAGTTTCCAATTTTTCCACAACTAAAGCATTTAAATGGAAATTTTCCTTTGTTCCATCTTCTTAACTTTCAAACAAAAGGAGCTTCCTTCTTATCTATTTCTTCCTTAAAAAATTTACTTGTAATAGGTTCTTTATCCTTTGATCTTCTTGCGGCTTTGAAGGCTGCTTCCATTATTAATGTACCATCTTTTTGAGTTCCCATCTCATATGTTGTGAGGATTCCATGTAGCTCATCCATGTTTAGTTTATCTAAGTCCTTCATTTCTTCTATGGAAGAGACTTTAGCATCAAATATCATGGGAAGAGATCTCAATATCTTTTGAACTATTATTGATTCCTCTATTTTTTCACCAAGACCTCTTATGATATTAACTATCTCATCAACTCGAAGTAGGTATGCAACAATGTTTTCTTCATCCAACATCTTGAGGCTTTCAAATTCCCTTCTATGGGTTTGAATTTTTTCTTTCTTCACTTTGGTGTCTCCTTCATAGATGTTTCTCAATTTATCCCATATGTCCTTGGTAGATTTCCAATGCATCACCTTCACAAGCTCTAATTTTGTTAATCCACATAAGATTTCCTTTTTTGCTATTGCATTGTTTTCACTTACCTTCTTCCCTACTGAATCCATTGGAGGACTTGATAGAGCTCTATATCCATTTACCACTGATTGCCAAATATCAAAACCTATGGAACTTATATAAGTCTCCATTCTTAGGCTCCAAAAAACATAGTTTGTTCCATAGAACAATGGAGATTTGTTGGAAGAGAATCCTTCTTTTCCCCCCATGTGTGCTCTTTCCCCCCATGTGTGCTCTTTTAGATCTTCTTTCTAGTTGGTTAGACTAATTTGAAGGAGCCAACTCTAATTCCAATTTTTGAGCACATGATTATACTGAGAGAGGGGGGGGGGGGGGGGGAATCAGTATATCAACATTTTTTATCAATTAATCTTTAATAATCATAATAACATCATTTACTCAATTTCATTAATCATGCACATGAGAAGAACACAATAACACAATATTTACTTGGAAAACCTAATGGGAGAAAACCATGACAAATTAATTTTTTTATATAAATTTTCCTTATTAAAAAGTTTGTAGGCACCAACCCCTCATTCAATTCATGAGAAACAACCCACTAGAGGCAACAACCCCTCATTCAATTTGTGAGAACCAACCCCTCATTCAAGTTTCCACCTTATCAATGCTGCTTCTACAATGGATGATGAATAATTTTTTTCTCCAAATTTTTTGCTATAGCTCTCTTCTTTAAATTGTTATAATCTCCTCCTCAAATATGCTATAGATTGATCATAAATTTTCCACAAAATTATTACAATTTCTACATGAAGATCTACTATAAACTTCTTAAATTTTCCTCTTCATGTGTTGGTGTATCTGATGTATTTATGTATCTTTCTTTCCTCACACAAACTCTTATTTTACATTCCTCATATCATTTTATATCTCCATATTTTTATGAAGAGATACAACACTTCATAATAGATACATATTTTCAAAAGAAGGTGCAATTTCTTAATAACACACCCTTGCTTCCTTTATTCTAATTTATTTATTCATTTCTTTAGAAAGGATACAACATATTGCTTCCTTTATAAGTTAATTTGTCTTATCTGAAGTGCTGATTTACTCTATGGAGGAGTCAACCAAAACAAGTTTATTTTAACTTGTCTTTATCTTATACTTTGTCTTTAGTCATCACTTCCCTTTTTTTATTATATTTTTCTAGTTCTGTCTTATTTTATTTTGTCTTTTTCTACTTGTCTTTTTTTCTTTTTTGTCTTCCATGCTTTTGTCTTTGGATTTCATGCTTCTTGTCATATATAATTGAATTAACTTGGGTGATCAATGCAGATTTATATATGCTTTAAATTTGGGCAATCATAATGTAAATATGAACATTATGTAATATGGGCGGGTGCATTGAAATGGGTAGCCATTTCGTGGATACCTTTCAAAACACTTTTGAAAAGTCATAACGCGAGCACGTTATTGCTTGTTAAAAGCAAAAAAAAAAGAGAAAACCTATCATTCTTATTGCGACTATTTTTTCTTCTAGCCGCGGCCAAAACCCCCATATTTTCATGCTTGCATTCTAGGAGGAGAAATTCAACAAATTTCTTCACCAACAATTTCTATTTCTTCGTAACAATGGCGCCACAAGGAGGAGGAGGTGTGAGAGGTAAGGATTATGTGGTTTTTGTTTTGAATTAGTTAGTTTTAGGTTGAGTTTGATATATTTGTTTTAATTTTTAGGAGATGCAAATCAACCTGCAAACCCTCAAGATCCTCAATAGGAAGACCAACCAAATCCTCAAGATCAAAATGAACCACAACAACAACCTCCTCCACCAATCACTCAACCCCCTCCTAACACTCAACAAAATTTATTGAGTGAAATTGAGAATAACAAAAAGAAAATTGAGGATTTGATCAGTAGGTTGAGTGATCCAAATGGTTCAACCGCAAAAAGAATGACCCTAGCAAATTCATTGAAAGATATGTTAAAAAATGTAGATTCAATTAGCAAACAAATAATTGGATGGCAAGATAGGAGGCAGGCAGCTAGGGATTATTATGCAAATAAACTATCATACAAAGATGTAAAGTATTTAAAAATTACAAAAGGTGATTCATGCTCATTATTCACCAACCCACACACAAATCAAAATCTTACCCTCAATGCGAAGAGGTTTCCTATCCATTGGTGCCACCACCAACAAATTAGGGACCGGTTTTATGATAGGTGGTACATGGTCTTCGATTACCCACTGTGCAACAATTGCGAGGTTCCACAATATTTCCTTAGGAAACTATAAAATGAGTTCATATTGAACAAAATCCTAAATTATTTTGATATGAGGGATTTCCAGGGGAAAGGTGGGAGGTCAGGTTAGGATAGACCCGGTGCACAACCGGATCCTACACGACAAGGTAGACGAGCTCTCGCTAGGCCACCTCATGAGCACATTGTTATTCCTTCTGTCACGAAGGAAAGTGCTGACGTAGAGACATTACAGGTGATCAACACTTTGACTCAGATTGTCATCCATCATACTAGCCCTATTCTACAACGCCATCTAGGGGAGTCTTCGAGTGGTGGCCTTCGAACACATGTGTGTCAATCTTGCGGGGCTACTTGTTCATATGACCCCACTGGCACTCAGAAGATTGGTATGTAGGATCCATCTACAGCTATGGAGATGGAGAGGGCAGCTGAAATTTTGCATGAGGCATATGGCATTGATAGTCAGGTAAAAGTTAGTGCATGTTCATTGAATTTAATTTATTAAATTTCGATTTTGAATTGCAAGATTAACTAAAAATGTTTTATGATTTGAATAAAATTGTAGGGTCACAGTGTTGAGACTGGATACACAGGCCCCCCACCTACTTATTTATGCAGTACACCTATCACTGGGGTATGTAACTAGTAAACAATTATAAATTTATTGCATGTTAATAGCATTGTGTTACGAATGGTAATTTAATATGCAATTTTGGATGTTGAACAAACTAATATTGAAGGTTTTGATGGAACACTTCCCAGTGGTGGTGGATTTACTCAAACCTACATAGAGGTAATGGAATAAAGATTTTAACTAATGAATCAAATACTTAATAGATTTGTGTAGTTTATATGCACATCGTTGATTACGTTGAATAATTTTTTTGTTTTATGTTCAGATGTTGCAAGCCAAAACACCTCCGAATGTGACGAGGGAAATGGAGATTGGTGTGTCATCTGCTATACAATCTTTGATGGCTCTGATAGGAGAGGTATGAGGCAAATTAGTAAATTTACATTTACATTTGTTGTTATAGATGTTAGTTGGTGAAAAATCAAACCATTATTGATTCACGTAGTTTAATTTCTATTTGTATGGTTTATACAGGGCTTGAGCACACTTGAGCATGGGCGTGAGAATATTCCCATCATGGAGAGAGATCATGAGATGGAGGTAAGTGATTATTTTGTCAAATATATCATTTTCTATAATGTAATTTCTATATATTAATGTCTTTACTTCTTATTGTAACAGTTAAAACTTCACCATGAACTAAACCCTAGGAGGAGCAGCAGGAACACTCCTTAATTGTAGGAAAAACAAGTGATAGAACTATCACCATCAGATCAAAAAGGAAAGGGAAAGAATGTATTTCCAGGGCATAGAGAGCAATGAATTTTGATTCCAGAGCCCTTTGTTGTATGCCTACATGGCAGTTTTGTACATGTTTTTTATTGGACATTTGACATTGTATGCCTATATGGGATTCTCATAAGCCTATATGGCTATTTTGTACATATATTTCATACTTATATCGACATATATTGATGTATGCCTACATGGCTATTTGGTTAATACAAATATTTTTTATCGATGGTGTCCATATTTGCATTCTAAATTGATGGTTCAATAGATATGAGTTATGTGTATTCAAGTGTATACTTTGTGACTTACGCGTGTTTGAATGTATACTTTGTGGCTTACATGTTTTCATGCGTATACCTTGTATTCGTGCATATAATTTGTATTAATTTGTGTATACTATGTATTCGTGTGTATACTTTTTGAGGCTTACGTGTTTTTGAGTACTTGTGCCTCCCTTATTGACATGTACATGCTTGACTTATTCACGTGTATAATTATTAATTGGTTAGCCCTAGCATTGATCATTGTTGTCTTTCATGGTTTGTCTTGAATATTAATTGATTGATGCTAAACAACTTTATCTAAAAGAAAAAAACATGTTTACATTTGGCATTCCATGAAATGATTCCTAAAAAGATTCCAATATGTTCTTGATGCGTCACTATCGAAAGATTTATATGTCAACTTTTTGCAATATTATTTCTTGTATACGAAATGGACTAGGGAGAAAGCAAGTTATAATTTATAATACAACTAAGAAATGGACTCAACGTTGTCCTAAACCCCCGAATAGGTCTATTTAACAAAGAAACATGCTCTCAATCACTCTTCGAATTACAAAGAACCATTGGTGATGCAGAGTGGCTCAACCAAGTTGTGATTTGACACAACTTCTCTCAAATATGCCCACTAAGACTCCAACATTCACTTGACTCAACGATAAGAACTCTCCTATTCCTTTATGTTTTTTCACCAAACCACCACCAAAAGAAAGCCAACTCAGCCCTCTTCCAATCCATGTCAGCCTTGGGACCGTACAGGAAAGCTAGAGGACGTACCAAGTTCGGGATCAACAAGTTTGTAACAAAAATCTAAAAAATAGACAATAGTGTGAATAATTATTATTAGATCTTCTCCAAAAGTTCATCAACAAACTCCATTCGATCCTCTCAAGGCTTTACATAGTGTTTTATACCCTTCTCTAACTGATCCATGCCCTCAACTAACTAAAAACCAACTTTCAAAACAAGTAACCGTTGCATTTCAAATTTGTTGCTTTAAACAACTTATAAATTTGCAACTTTAGACTCCTCCAACCTAATGAGTACATCTAATGACCTCTAAACCCACACAAATGGCTTACAAATAGCCTTATTACATCAATAAAACTCCATTCTTTCACAATCATATACAAATTCACAAATTTTCCTTCAAAGGCTACAAAACAACTTCTAGTGCAAGATTGAAATTTTCACATTTTTTATCACTAGACCCAAAAGTCACCCTAAAACATACCTAATGGTCTTAATTGACCTTATTCAAGACAAAACATGCTCAAAATACTCATAACAGCCTATTGACCAACCTATTCACCATCAGATAATCACTAAAACCACTGAAATAGACCTTCTACATCAAATGGAGGAACAAGCTGCTCTGCACCAATGATCATACGTTTTTTGTGTGGAATAATCGGACTTCTCAACCGTCATTTGTATGTTTCTCTTTTCTAGTTTTTTGCATGCCATCATAAGGGATCAAGCCGGTTGAACTCAAGTCAGATCAATTCCACATGTTTGGGTGCGAAAGAGGACCATGTCTAACTTAAACCTACCTATTGGGACATGTTGGAGCAGTTAGTTTGGTCACACGAATTGCAAAACGAAAGTTGCACCACTTTGCAACTTTGCACAACTTGAATTTGACACTTTTTCCATCAAGTGAAAATCTATCACCACGGGAAAATCACTTTGAGATAGCTAAAACCGAGAGAGGTTTTTGTAAAAGGGCCCAACATGATCCTATAGGATCAGATGAGAAGTTTCCAAGCATCATGGTATCCAAGTAATAGCATGATGAAGTTTGCAGCCATTTTGCACTTTGGACCCTTAAGGGATCGATCCGGTCGAACATAGCTATAAGCAATTCCGCATGTTTCGGTGCGAAAGAGGACCATGCATAACATAAAAATACCTATTTAGATGCGTTGGAATAGTTTGCTTGGTCACACAAGTTGCAGAATGAAAGTTGCACCACTTTGCAACTTTGCACAGCTTGAATTTGACACTTTTTCCATCGAGTGAAAATCTGCTGCCACGGGAAAACCAGTCCAAGATAGCCAAAACCAAGAGAGGTTTTTATAGAGGGGCCCAAAGCGGTCCTATAGGGTTAGATGATAAATTTCTAAGCATCATGGTATCTGAGTAATATCATGATGAAGTTTGCAGCCATTTTGCACTTTGGACCCTTAAGGGATCGATCTAGTGGAATGTAGCTCAGAGTGATTCCGTGTGTTTCAGTGTGAAAGAGGACCATGCCTAGCATAAAAATACCTATTCAAATGTGTTGGAATAGTCCAATTGGTCACACAAGTTGTAGAACGAAAGTTGCACCACTTTGCAACTTTGCACTACTTGCATTTGATGCTTTTTCCATCAAGTGAAAATCCGCCTCCATGGGAAAACCACTCTGAGATAGCCTAAACCGAGAGAGGTTTTTGTAGAAAGACCCAACCTAATCTTGTAGGATTATATGAAAAATTTCTAAGCATCACGGTATCCGAGTAATAGTATGTTGAACTTTGTAGCCATTTTGCACTTTGGACCCTTAAGGGATCGATTCGGTGGAATGTAGCTCAGAGCGATTCCACATGTTTCGGTGTGAAACAAGACCATGACTAGTGTAAAAATACCTATTTGGATGCGTTGGAGCAGTTAGTTTGGTAACACAAGTTGCAGAGCGAAAGTTGCACCACTTTGCAACTTTGCACAACTTGAATTTGACACTTTTTCCATCAAGTGAAAATCCGCTGCCACGGGAAAACCACTCCGAGATAGCCAAAAATGAGAGAGGTTTTTGTAGAGGGGCCCAAGGCGATATTGTAGAATCAGATGAGAAGTTTCTAGGCATCACGGTATCCAAGTAATAACATGCTGAAGTTTGCAACCATTTTGCACTTTGGACCCTTAAGGGATCGATCCAGTGGAACATAGCTCAGAGTGATTCCACGTGTTTCGGTGTGAAAGAGGACCATGAATAGTGTAAAAATACCTATTCAAATATGTTGGAATATTCTGCTTGGTCACACGAGTTGCAGAGCGAAAGTTGCACCACTTTGCAACTTTGCACAACTTGAATTTGACACTTTTTCCATCAAGTGAAAATCCGCCACAATGGGAAAACCACTCCAAGATAGCCAAAAACAAGAGAGATTTTTGTAGAGGGGCCCAATGCAATCTTGTAGGGTTAGAAAATAAATTTCTAGGCATCACAGTGTTCGATTAATATCATGTTGAAGTTTGCAGCCATTTTGCACTTTGGACCCTTAAGGGATCGATCTGGTGGAACATATGTCGAAGCAATTCCGTGTGTTTTAGTGTGAAAGAGGACCATGGATAGTGTTAAAATACCTATTCAGATGTGTTGGAATAGTCCACTTGGTCACACAAGTTGCAGAATGAAAGTTGCACCATTTTGCAACTTTGCATTGCTTGCATTTGATGCTTTTTCCATGAAGTGAAAACCCGCCGCCATGGGAAAACCACTCCGAGATAGCCAAAATCGATAGAGGTTTTTGTATAAAGGCCCAACGCGATCCTATAGGATTAGATGAGAAGTTTCTAAGCATCATGGTATCCGAGTAATAGCATGATGAAGTTTGCAGCCATTTTGGACTTTGGACCTTTAAGGGATCAATCGGGTGGAACGTAGCTTGGAGCGGTTCCACGTGTTTCAGTGTGAAAGAGGACCATGCCTAGTGTAAAAATACCCATTCGAATGTGTTGGAACAGTCTGCTTGGTCACACAAGTTCCAGAATGAAAGTTGCACCACTTTGCAACTTTGCAATGCTTGCATTTGATGCTTTTTCCATCAAGTGAAAATCCGCCGCCACAGGAAAACCACTTCGAGATAACCAAAATCGAGAGAGATTTTTGTAGAAAGGCTCAACGATATCCTATAGGATTAGACAAGAAGTTTCTAAGCATCATGATATCTGAGTAATAGCATGCTAAAGTTTGCAGCCATTTTGCACTTTGGACCCTTAAGGGATTGATCCAGTGGAATGTAGCTCAGAGCGATTCCGCGTGTTTCTGTGCAAAAAAAGACCATTCCTAGCATAAAAATACCTATTCGGATGCATTGGAGCAGTTAGTTTGGTCACACGAGTTGCAGAACGAAAGTTGCACCACTTTGCAACTTTGCATAGCTTGAATTTGACACTTTTTCCATCAAGTGAAAGTTCGCCGCCATGGGAAAACCACTCTGAGATAGCCAAAACCGAGATATGTTTTTCTAGAGGGGCCCAACATGATTCTGTAGGATCAGACGAGAAATTTATAAGTGAAAGGGAATAAGTTTTATGGGGTTTGTGTTGCTTCCCTTGTAGATTTTGATGGATAAAGGCATGAAAAATGAGGTTTCACCCTAGGGTTTGATAAAATATTACATGTAGAGGTTGGGTGATTTTCTTTTGAGTTTGTGCAATTGATTTTAAGAAGGTTTGAGGTGGTGCCATGTTCTGGTAAGGTATGGAACCATTCATTTCAATAAACCCTCCTTATAATAACATAAAATAAGGGTGTTTTTGTTTGGCATGGTGGAGTGAGTTTGTCCTGAGACAAATTGTGGATCTGAGGGTTTGGATACATGATAATTTCTGCCCCAACAAGTTAAGGAGGTTATTAAATGTTTAAAGGTATGTTCCTTTGTAAATTAGGCCTAGTTAGCCTAATGAGGACAATGAAGAAGGTCATTTTTGATGCACATGTTCCAAGATAGTCACTATTGATTTTCAAGTATGTGTTGTAACTCAATAATAGCTATCTAGATCAGTCATTTGTTTGTGAAGTCATTTGAGAAGATTTCCTCAAAACACCGCTTGGAGCCACTCTTTTCACTTGAAAATTCATCATAAAACCCTTTAGCAGCAACTCCACCTTTGTTTCTTGAATTACCCTACACAAATAAACACATAAACACCTAAAACATCCTAATAATAACTTACTGGACACTGATCTAAACTATCAAATTCGGTGGAGTAGTCATTATTGGTTTACAGACCGAGTTGAGAAAAATCAGTTCAAACTAATGATAAACTCAATGGATACCCTCCTAAATAGATTCAAATGAAAGATACTTCACTATTCTACCTTAAACAACAAGATTCAAGTCCTTAAACTTTTGTATAGGCCATACAAGTTAATGAACAATTGGAAAAACTCATAAAATCACTAAAATAGGGACTTTATTGATTGTAAATATTGAAGAATAGAAAAGATATTTGTTTTTCTCGACCTTACATACTTTATATCACTTCTCTAATCACCTAATGACCTCTTTGAGACTTTGAATACATTACATATGACCTTTATATGACCTTTTTCACATTGTTTACATTTCAAAATTCAAATTTTGCAAATTTTCCTATTGAAGGCATTTACAGAACAAGGTGCTACTACACCAAACATGAACTCCAAAATTACAATATTTGAGTAAATATCATTATGTAATTAAATATCATTACAATGCCTTAGGTACTTCATTCTCATAGATCTTTTACAATGTCACTCATACATTCAAGATTCTCTTTAAATGTCTACATCGTAGGTGCTCATTATGAGGTTAACTTCAATTGAGTAACTTGAAATTCCCTCGCTAAGCTTCACACACTCTTTTATAATGGCTTGAAATCAAAATTGAGATTTGTCAAGATCATCAAAATAAGGATGTTGCATTGCTTTTTTGGCTAAGATTCTCTTTGATGGCTCATAAATCAGCATTTTCTACAATGAGAGATCAATCAATTTTTAGTAGTTTACTTACAAAAACACAAAGTAAAAGAGAAAAAGAAAGAGCATGCAAAATGGAAATGAAATAAAAATAGATGGAAGGAACTTATGGATAGGCATGCAGGTCTCACAACTTAGTCACTCCTGGTCATACATCTTCACTAGGAATTCCAACATACCTATTGTACACAACACCTCTCATGAATAGAGTAAGTTGAAATTTTAGATGCTCTTATAATGTCTACATCATAGCTGCTCATGATAAGGTTAAATTCAAATGAATAACTTGAAATTCCCTCACCAAGATTTGCACACACTTTTCTAATGGATTAAAATCATGATTGAGATTTGTCAAGATCATCAAAATAAGGACGTGCATTTCTTTTCTGGCTGACATTCTCTTGGATGGCTCATATATTTGCATTTTTTGCAAGGGGACACCAATCACTGTTTAGTATGTTACTTACAAATACGAAAAGTAAAAGAAGATGATAGCATTGGCATCAGACAAATTAATGTGCATACAAGTATAAATTACTAAGAACCAATGTGCATATACTTACAAATTAATCCAACAAACCATCCGAGTTTGCTCTAATCTTTATTGTGTCAAGTATTGCCTCATGGTCAGACTCATAGACCTTCCACAAGGTTTTGTTCAAAGGTCTACCCCCATATTTTGTAAAATGAACATTGGATGCCACGACAAGGTTTGAGTAATGAAGAATCTTACGATGCGTGTCAAAGTCCTAAAATAGCCAATGTTTAACACTCGAATGTGGGTACCTTCTAAGCCATGTTCCAGTAACCACAACTGAGCCTATAGGGTATTCGATGTTTTCTCCATCTATAACTGTGGCCTCCAATTTCTTTTTGGCCTCAACACATTGACACAAGTAATAGTATGTTCCCTCTTCATTGTCTTCATCTATAATAACTGCATAAACATGCCCTGCATTGATATGTGTAGAAAATCTCTTGAAGTTTGTCAACATTACGAATACAGTACAAAGTAAGATAACAATATGGAATTTCAACAACTAAGCAAGTAGATATATCACCTGGTTGAACTAGATCTGATACGTGGTCAAAGTAAATCGATGATTCCATCTATGTCAGTTCCAATGTCGTCAGAGGGCGATACTTGTGAAGTGGGCTAAGATAACTTGTCAACCATTTGTCAACCCACTCCCCTGACTCACAATCATTCTAGGCTTGCATTGTACATGAAGAACAAAAGCATGCCATCTTTCATGTATCAATACTCCATGAACCTACATTTGAGCTAAGGAAAGAGTGTATCTCACTCGATCCTATTAGTGTACAATAGTCTTCATATGGCAGAATGTTAGTATCATCCATCAACCAAAAAAATCATGAACTGAAGATGTACCTTCATTAGCTGGACCCATCGAAGCATTACACCACTCGACGATTGATGATGCATCTATCAACTTTTCACTGTCTTTATACTTTAACTCTTCTCATGCTAGTTCTCTTTTCACGCATGCTCCTGCACTATCATGCTTCCCCTTTCCATGTCCAGCCTCACAAAATTTCCACATATGTTGAACACCTATAATGACATGCATCCTACACAACCAGTAGAACATGCACAAGTTCTTGAACTATGTTGTATAGTTATCAGACCATATTATATGTCAGTCGTATTCTATGCCCCTCTGAGCCAAACCACTATAGAACATCTGGAAGCAACCGTGCACGAACTCTAGAGAATGTGTGTGATCATCACTAATGTAAAAGTGGTACTCCCTCAATACCTTCCTTTGGTCATCTGTACTATCAGATGCATGAATGAATGCTATGTGCACAAATATCGAAACCTATGTGGAGTTGTAATTCTATGAATGCACCTCATGTTGTGGTTGTAGAGTGTAGTTCTCCGTAAAGTCAACCATTGATACTATGCTTCCAACTGGAAAGGTGTCCTTACATAGCTTGAATTGCGTGTCAAACCATCAGGCTTTATGGGTATGCATTGCATACTCAGAGAATATATTTTCATGAAACATGGACATAAACTGGTACACTGGAATCTTCTCAATAACCAAATCACACCTTTTTGCTTGAGACCCATCTTTTGTAGCATATGCCATTGTTTTATACTTCCCGAACTTTACTAGTTTTTGTCCCACCTCATTTGTGCTTTCCATATGTTGACATACTGGCATACGCTGGAAGCCACCGCAATGATCGCATGAACCATGCAAGCATGCTGTCCTGTAGAATATCTGGCCATCCTCTATTTCACATAATTTTTTTGATAAGAACTCTCTTGAAGATTTTGGTGGGGCTTCTATGCCACAATCCTGCAAAACATCGTTAGTATGCAAATCTAAACATATAGAACGATAAACATCATAATGGTTATAAAATTTAATATGTAGTCTATAACAACAAGTAGTGCATGTGTGATTTATCTTGACATAAAAAGGTTTAAGCATTTCAAAAAATCTTTGAGAAATACTAATTTGAGCATAATCATTTTCAAATTTTTGAAAAATTTGGGTTTGAGTCATATCCAAAAAATGCTTTGGATGTGGCTCACGATTCTAACTACCAATTCTCCTTCTTACCACATCCCTTTGATTCAGAGATGGCCTTGTGTTATTCTTTCAATACTCTTCAATTAGTGTTCTCAAGGCTTCAACAACTTCTTTATCTTTTCATAACAGTCTCCCCGAGAATGCCCATAATTCATTTGAATCATTTCCCTCAATTCTTTGCTTCCTTTGAATGGCTCTTGATAAAGTTTTTCTACTAATTCCTGTTTGTTCACTCATCTTTCTAATGAGATGAGCTCTCTTTGTTTGAAAACTTACCAAAGTCAATGTAATGACACGTCAGGTGACATTACTATCCTTTGAGCGCGAGGTCTTATCCACACTCTCATAAGCATCCATTAGATTCCTCACAATAGTGTCTTCACTCGATGCATTCGATGTTCTCAACCCAAGAGTCTTCATGATGTTCCTATACTTTACACCCCGCATCATTTCAAGAAATAGTTGACATCTTGCAGTCTCATTTAGCCTTTCAAAGAATCATTCCCAAATCTTATCAGCATATCTTCTACAAGTGTGTGTTGAAATCTTACCTTCCATGTGCTGCAAAATCTCATCATCAATATTAATCAAATACTTTGGCTTTCTACGCAAAATTCTAGTTGGTGTTCTCCTAGGTACATACATCTCAACATTAGGAATTTCATCAATATTTAATTGAGGTGGGCTAGATTGCGTACCTTCGATCAAGGGTGGAGAAGAAGATATACCTTGAGGTTCACATGGGGATGATGGCATACCTTCTTCGTCAAATCCGAGTGATGATGTACTCTCAACTTGAGATGTGTTGGATGGTGTCCAACAATATTCACATGTGGTAGATGGTGTCCCTCCATATTCACTTGCAGTAGATGGTGTCCATCCATATTCACTTGTGCTAGATGGTGTCCCTCCATATTTTCTTGTGCTTAATGGTTTCCCTTCATATTCACTTAATGTAGAGGGTGTGTCTCCAACTACGGTATCCAAATCTATCTTTCGACGATGCTTTCGCATTTGTGCCTTTTGTGCTGCCAATTCTCATACTCTTTTTGACGGTTGAGGTTCCTCTTCAATTGGCTTGTTTTTGTCAATCATTTCCAATTTATTCTTTTCATGATATGCCTCCACTTGAACTCTCCCCTTTTCTTTGAAGGTTTTGTTCTCTTCATCTATTAGTTTCCTCTTTGTCTTTTTCTTCGGCATGACGAATAATTTTATCTGTACCATGGTAATGAGACAGACATTAGTTCCTAAAAAATATATCCATTCAAGTTAATTGAAAAATATATATCACTCAAGGCTTCATTTAAATAATACTTACAATCATCCTATACGATATGCCACCACCCGTATTTATAAGATTGTAAATGGGTTGGATGAGTGTTTTTCAATAAACCACTAGTTTCTTGGGTAAAAAGGAGGGTTTTTGGTGCATGTGAAGATGGGTAAAAGTAAGGTTCTTATTGTTTTTGAGTATAAGATAATGATATATGTTAAATAAGGTCTATGAGACCACTCTTAATATGTATTTAGTTCTTTTGAGTCATTCTAGGTGTTTAGGGGGGAGATTTGGCTTGATATTTGCAGAAAATTGCATTTTTTGGCAAAGTTGTGAAGAGATAAGTTAGTTAAGAAGTTACAAAATAGTTAGATACGTTGGGGGAGTTGAGTTTGAAGGGAAATAAGATAAATATCTTGTAAATTCTTGAATGGAGGCTGCTCTTCAAAATTTGAATAAAATAAAATAAAGGAATTCTTTGATTTTTGTGATTTTCCTGTGTTTTCCTGTGTTCTTTCTCTGTGTACGGACCCGTACAGGGTTGTGATGCCTTGAATATTTGGGAGATAATTTAGGCATGAATTTATCTTCACTTGAATAAGGTTTGGTGTCTTAATACCATTTTAGAAGAGATTTTTAGTCGTTTCTCCAAGTCTGCCCTATTTTGATAGTGTAAAGGTTTGAGGCTATAATGTATTGATTTTCACCAATCAACCCACTATGATGGATCTGTAACTCAATGGATTGGTGTGTAACATAATAATGTACATGTCAAATTTTCTTGGGGAGTCTCGAAGAGCATGGGTTTGGTTGGTGGAGTGATGCACTAGGCTGGCCATAACACATTTCTATGTGGAAGTGAATGATCATGATGGTGATTCTGAAAAATAATGAGTGTAACGGACTTGTGAGTGTTTGATAAGTTTGTGTAGAGGTATTGGAAGGTTTTTGGACCCTTGGGAGGAATGGGAGAGGCTCAAAGTTGTGAAATCCTTGAAAACCCTTGTTTTTGCTTGTGTTTTGGAGGGTTTCTTGGGAGAGTAGGGTAATGACCTTATGTGGGAAAATTAATTATGAAGTTGGTGGTTTGGTATCATGAAAATTGACTATTCTTGGTGTTTGAGTGGAAACCTCACCTTTAAAAGGTACTTCCTTTGCAAATTTGGGGTAATTGGGAAGCCTTTTGCTAGGTAGGCTTATTGGAAGTCAAGCATAGTCCAAAGAAGTCACCCTTGGTTCTGATGTATGTTGTGTGCCTAGAACTGAGTTGATGTAGAGTGATGGGAATCCAAGATACAAATTGACACAACTTCTCTAAAATATGCCAACCAAGACATCAACCTTTAATTGACTCAACAGGACAACAGGGTTACCTATCAACGATGACTCTTCATTATGACTCCAAATTGAAATTTGATGAAGGAAAAGAGTGTCAACACCTTCAAGATGTTAGGATCATGACATTCAATCACCTACAAAAAGAAGATCAAACAAACTCTTCTAAAAGCCACTTTTGACCCGACATTGCCTTGTAGGTTTCATAAACTAGTTTTAGGGATTTTTCTCACAAACCTCCCAAAACACCTATCAAACAAATGATTGATCTAGATATACATTTCAGTGGTATGAGACATATAAAAAATCCACATATTAATCTTGTAAGACACTTTCCTCAAAATGACAAATTTCACTGTTTTAGGGCCCAAATTAGCCAATTTTACAAAGGGACCCCCTCAAGAACCCACCACCAGGCCTCCATGACCTAAAAAAGTCTTGTCTTAGGTTTGAAAACTAACAATTATCAAGGTTTGAGGACCCCAAGTACTCATTCCATCAAAAAATTTCAAGACCCTCTCTAGAACCTAGGAAACAAGGGTTTTTAGGCCTCCTTACTGAAACTTTACCTTACAAAACTTCCCAATTCAAACGAACTACCCAGAAACTTCTGTATAGATCCCCTCTGGCAACATTGCACCCCTCTTTCTTAGGTCTGCACCATTATTATCTATGAGAAAATAGGGTATTTCCCCTTAAACCAAAATCATTCATGAAGAAACTTTAAAATTGTTCTTCTCTACTCCTAAGAATATCCTAGGAACATTCCTAAGCCATTACTATCAATTTCACACCATTACTAAGCCTGTACAACCCATACAGGGTTTGCAAACACACAAAAAGCAGTGAGATCTTCAGAAAAATAGTGTAAATGCAAGTTTCTTTCTAATTCAAACTCCACCAATTTTCAAATACAATTTTAGGCCCTTCTCCAACTGATCCACATCCATAACCAACCTATAACCACCTGTTAACTACCAAGACCTTCATTTGTCTTAAAAATTGCTAACATTGACAACTTTTTCTAAATAAGCAACATTATACAACTTTGTTGTCCAAGACACCTAATACCACTCAAACACCTTTATTTCATCCTTAATACAACTTCTAGACTCTTGTCTTGCACTTCCATTTACAATTTGAATAATTTGCCTTCAAAGATTATATGGCAAAATTGACAATTTTCTGAAGCAAGAGTGCATACTTGCACATTTGATCACCAAACTCACAAAATCCCTAAATACATGAAATATTGGTCTATTTAGACCTTATTTTATATAAAATCTATGACAAAGCATCTAAAAACTCTTGAACTCACCCAAAGACCTTAAGACATATTGTCACCAAAGTATATTTCGAAACATGGTTGTAGGTACCCCTGCACCACGGGTTTCGAATATTGCAAGGGAAGCATGCTCAAAGGATGAATTTTGGTGAGATATTTGGAATGTGTATTTGGTTTATTTCAATCAATAACATTTTGATTATAGTGTCTTGGATGTCTGGATAAAGGTTGGTAGTTACCTTCCATGATTTGTTGTTATTTTTCCATGTAAGTTATAGCATTGAGTTCTTGAATTAGTGAATCATGAATGAATTGAATGGTTCTGAAGTTTCTAATCAGCTTTATGCTATGTTACAATCAATTTTATGATGGTTAATCTATTTTGAGTCTGACAAAGAGTTGAAACCAAGTTCTAATGTTTTGTGGAAACTCTCCTATTTCATGAAAAGGTGGTAGAAAGATCATGGAAAAGGTGGTGGAATGTGAAAAACATGCTTGCACACTTCACAACATCATCAAAAAGCTACTTTTTGTCAGAGCACACACAAAACCAGGAGAATATGCAGAATGTGGGCCTTGACATTATGGGTATATTGATATTTTTTACTTTTTTAGTAAAATAAACAATGTGCTCATGTTATAACGCGAGCACACTATTTCTTCCTAAAACGGTGACATCTCTACTTCTTCAAAACATGCATAGGTTATATGAAATATGGTTTTCTTAATATATTTATTTTCTCCCTCTTTGTCTATATCCTCTATTTTAATTATATATCTCTCCCCTGTACCCTTATAGTAGAGGAGATAGAGGTGAGTGTGTGTGTGTGTGAGAGAGAGAGTGGGAGAGAAAGAGAGAGTGGGAGAGAAAGAGAGAGTGGGAGAGAAAGAGGGAGAGAGAGGGAGGGAGGGAGAGAGGAAGAGGGAAAGGAGGAGAAAGAGATAGTGGGAGAGATGGAGATAGAGAGGGAGGGAGGGAGAGAGGGGGAGAGTGGGAGAAAGAGAGAGTGGGAGAGAAAGAGGGAGAGAGCGAGGGAGAGGGAGTGGGAGAGAAAGAGGGAGAGAGGGAGGGAGGGACGAAGAGGGAGGGGGAGAAAGAGATAGTGGGAGAGATGGAGATATAGAGGGAGGGAGAGATAGACCGACAGAGAGATAGAGGGTAGAGGGTTAAGAGTTAAGGGTTTAAGGGTTAAGGGTTTAAATGGTTAAGAGATAGAGGGTAGATTGAGATAGTGGGAGAGATGGATACCCCCATACCCTCTTAATCCCTCAACCCTCAACCCTCAACCCTTAAACGCGAATCCCTCAATCCCTATAGCCTCTTAATCCCTCAACTGTCAACCCTCAACCCTTAAACCCTAATCCCTCAACCCCTATACCCTTTTAATCCTTGAATTCTCAACCCTCAACCCTTAAACCCTAATCCCTCAACCCCTATACCCTCTTAATCCCTCAAACCTCAACCCTTAAACCCTACTCCCTAAACACCTATACCCTCTTAATCCCTCAACCCTTAAACCCTAATCCCTCAATCCCTATACCCTCTTAATCCCTCAAACTTGAACCGTCAACCGTCAACCCTTAAACCCTAATCTCTCAACCCTTATACCCTCTTAATTCCTCAGCCCTAAACCCTTAAACCCTAATCCCTCAACCCCTATATCCTCTTAATCCCTCAACCCTCAAACCTATAAAACCACTACTTTTAAATCCCTATACCCTCTTAATCCCTCAACCTCAAACCTTTAAACCCTAATCCCTAAACACTATACCTCTTAACTCTCAACCTTTCAACTCCTATACTCCTCATAATCCTCAACTCCCAACTCCTCAACCCTTAAACCCTAATCCTCAACCTCTGTAATTTATTCCTAACCTGTCCCCTATACCTCTAATCTCTAACCTCTAACCCTAATCCCTCAACCCCTCAACCCTCCTAATTCCTCAACCCTCAACCCTCAACCCTCAACCCTTAAAACCTAATCCCTCAACCCCTATACCCTCCACCCTATAACCTCTTAATATCTCAACTCTAAACCCTAAACCCTTAAACCCTAACCCATAAATCCTCTACCCTTTATCGTCAATCCTCAATCCTCTACCCTCAACCCTAATCCCCCAACCCTTAAACCCACTTAGTAAACTCTCTACCCTAATCCATCAACCCTCTTGACCCTTAAATGCTCAACCCTTAAACCCTTAAGCACTCAACTCTAAACCCTCGAACCTCAATCCTCAACCCTTAAACCCTAAACGCTTAAACCCTCTACCCTCTACCCTCAACCCAATATTCTCTACCCTAAACCCTAATCCCTTAACCCTAATCCCTCAACCCTTACACTGTTAAATCCAAGAAAAATCTCTACCCTAATCCCTAAACCCTCAACCCTTAATCTCTCAACCCCTATAACCTCTACCCTTTATATTGGACCCTCAACCCTAATCCCTCAACCCTACACCCTATACCATCAACCCTCAACCTTAACCCTCAATCTTCAACCCTAAACCCTTAAACCCTCTACCCTCTACCCTATACATTAAACCCTCAACCCTCAACCCTTAATCCCTCAATCCTCAATCCTTAAACCCTAAACCCTCTACCCCTCTACCCTCTACCCTCTACCCCTTACATTGGACCCTGAACCTAATCCTTCAACCATATACCCTCAAACCTATACCCTAAACCCTCTACCCTCAACCATCGACCCTACTCCCTCAACCCTCAAACCTTAAACCCTAATACCCTAGAAACCATCAACCCTATAGGTCCTCCACCCTAATCCCTCAACCCCTATCACTTTATCTCTATCTATACATCTCACCTCTCCCTCCCTCCCTCCTACCCTCTCTAATTGTCTCTATCTATTGTCTCCCTCTTTCTATGTACCTCTCATTCAATCAATCCCTACCACCCTCTCTCGTTCCCTCTATCCATCTCTCTCTATGTTCCTCCCACTCTATCCCACTCTCTCCCAATCCCTCTCTCTCCCTCTCTCTCATGTGTCTCCCTCCCACCCCTCTCTCTTAGGTCTCTCCCTTTGGCAACCTACCTAGGTAACTCTCTCTCTGTCTCTCTCCCATCTCTCTATCTATCCCTTTCACTCCACCCCCTCTTTCTCTACCTCTATCAGGTCACTCCCTCCTACACCCTCTCCCTCTCTTAGGTTTCTCACTCACACTCCCTCTCACTACCTATCTCTCAAGTCTCTCCCTCTCACCCCCCTCACACTCTCAAGTCTCTCCCTTTGGCACCCTACCTACATAACTCTCTCTTTCTCTCTGTCTCTATCTCTCCCTCTCCCTCTCTCTCAATTCTCTCTCTCCCACCCCCCTCTCTCTCTCTCTCCCTCCCTCTATCCCTCCCACCCTACCTAACTAATTCCCTCTCACTCCAACCCCTTCTCTCCCACTCCCTCTTTCTTAAACTCTCACTTCCACCCCCTCTCCATCTCTCCAGACTCTCTCTCTAAATTCTCCCTCCCTCTAAAGACATACATACAAGCATAATACATATGTACATATAATCCTACATCCATACAAGCATACATACATACATGTGTAGATACAATCTTACATACATATAGGCATACATACAATATATATGCATTGATACATACAGGCATACATACATACATACAAGCATGCATACATGACATACAAGCATACATGTACATACAAACATAGAAATATATCAACATACATTCAATATATTGACATTTAACATAAATGAGGACATAACGCATTATGTCTTAGTTGACATGTTTTTCACAGAAGCAAAAATAATGTCGAAAATGAGATATAACGCGAGTGCGTTATAGCGCACTCACGTTATATCTTGCGTTGGGAATTCCCGAGCCTTAGGATTGGTATTTTCGTTTGAATACCAACCCAAAGGCTTGGAGGGCATTCCCAACAACCAGAGACGCATTTAAAAAAAATCTACCATATTTCACATAATCAAGTTCGTGCTCACCATCAGGATTGCACGTGGTTCAATATCGAAAAAATCGAACACATGGTAATGTTGGGTTCTCTCCTAGCTATCCAACGATGTAACTTTTTTCACTTTTTGAAAATGTTAAGCCTTTCATCCATAATTTATTTTATTTGTATCTTTTTTTTTGCAAAAAATAGTGTTTGGTATTTTTTTGTTTTAAATTAACCGTTGATCAAATTTTTAAATAAATTATATTTTTAGAAACTAGACTCCATTCTACAAATTAAATAAATAAATAAATAAAAAAATCAATTAGTTTTCAAAATTTGTAGGGGTAGCACGGCCAAAATTCTGTTTTTCAGGAAGTGTCCACTTCAAAAATTAGTAAAAAATCAAATATTCATTAAAAAATTATCAAAAAAATCATGCATCAACTACATACTGTTAGCTTACTTCTGACTATTGTGATTTTAAAAATACTAAAAAAAAGTTCATCGTACGAGGGTCGTACAAGAGTTTCTATGTTATATTTTTCTGACAAAAACACCACCAATTTGTGTACATCCCTCTTTTGAACCCCTTAATCTCAACCATTTTAAAAATAAATTAGTACTTTAGAAAGAAGACTTAGAGCACTTTGATCTTTGTTTTTGTTCTATCTCCAAATTTTGAGTGTAACTATCCTCAATTTCACGTCCAAGATTAGTATTTCTTGATTTCAGAAAAAAATTGTCCACTTAAGTCCCCTTTTTGGGAATCATCTTGGTGCACTTACCCATACAATGTCTTTGTCTTTGTCTTGTATGATCTTCTATTCTAGATCATAATGTAGATATGATCATTACTTCATTAATTCATACTTGTAATCTAGTCTTGCTTGGTCCTATTCATCGATTAGTGGTCTGTGGTCTTTTATGATCTCATTTGACATCAAGAATAATAACCTCATTCATTTTCTTTGTCATCAATAACATTTACTTTGTTCATTCACTTTGACATCAATGACAATATTATAACAAAGAAAAGTCAAGACCATTAACAAGTTTATGAAATTATAGTAAAAAACCTCTCCATTGAGATAGGTATTATTCCCCTTAGTGGAAGAATGTTTTTCAAGCCATACTCTCCATGATTAGCACACACAAAAAAACTAAATAAATACTACCATGCCTCACTATAAAATGAACATATCCCATGTAATTGCCAACTTGCAAAAAAGAGAAAAAATAACACAATTCCATTCTTCCCAAACAAACATAATAAAAAGAAGCCACATGCACACACCAATGAGAGACAAGTCACATGCACTAGTGGGAAAAGGAAGGACAATATTTATTGAAAAGTTTTATACAAAATAAATGGAGCTAACTTAAACAATATAAAATCATAAACAATATGAAAACCAATCAATGGGAGAAGCTAAAGTGTTGACAAAATACACCTATGTATATAACATTATAGCATCACCCATCCCATGCGTTACAAAAAACATACCGACCGAAATAATTGACAGATGGATACAGAGACGGACAACAATAGATGGACGAACGACGGTTTCAAACGGACGATAATTCCAAAAGTTAAAAAAACATGGCAATTTTAAAGGCAGGATATTTGAAATTTGAAATGGTCCTGCTGTATATCCCGTGAACGCATTTCAGAAACATATTTTTCATGCAGGGAGGAAGCAAGTAGGGAGGAATATGGTGGATAGACCGTCAAACCACAATGCCAACCCCTCCATTTTCGTCTGCAACACTGTATGTTAGTTTCTGATTAATATATGCAGAGATTTATTTTTATTTACCTGAAACTCCAAATCTATAGATTATGTAAAACTTATTTTTGTTGTTCGTAGATCTAAAATTTTATCTTAAATCTTTTCATTGACGATTCCTACCCCGTTGCTGCAGGGGCATAGGGTTAAATTGAATGGAAGATTTCTTTTGTGCCCAGATCCACGCCTGTGCTGAACGTTGCAACTCTCACCAAAATTTAAAAAGGAAAATAAAGGTATACAGAACGCTGATTTTGCTACTGCTAATATTTATTTTAGCAAAGTTTAAGATATGTTGTGGGGTTAATAAGAGTCTACCTCTTGGCACCATGGGGTGGATTTTTTTGGAGAAACCAGAGAGTTTCTCACAAACATCATGGCTTTGTGCAGAAGAGGTAGAGTAAATATGGAGATCTGTTTAAAACACATATTTTTAGGTGCCCTACTGTTATATCTATTGACATGGAAATCAACAGATTTGTACTGTTGAAGAGGTGAGTAGAGGGCTTTTTCCTTTCCCAAGTCCTTTATGGAAAATGGAATATTATAGCCATGCAGCATGACCTTCATAGGAGAATGATAGGAGCTGTGTTGTCCTTAATAAATGTTGGTACTTTGAAAGGGCACATTCTTGCGCAAGTTGATGACTTTGTTCGATTGAATCTCAACGACTTGGGTAGGAAAATTGATCTTATGCGTGAAAAGTGTAGAGATGTATATTCTTAACGAATGAACATTTCTAAAAAAACAGTTTTTTTGTGGTTTCTAATCTCAACATTAATAATATATGCATTGGCAATACCGAAAGTAGTTCTTTTTATTTGCATTTTGATGGATATGGCTTTGGCGGGCTTGTAACCTTCATGACCTTTGAACCTTACGTGCAGATGGTATTTTATTTTTGATTGGTATTATCTATGCTGGACATGAAACCACAACCAACACTATGATGATGACAATCAAATTCCTCCGTGACTTCCCCAAAGATTTGCAAGAACTCGGAGTAAATATGAGAGACTCCAATTTACTAATATATTATTTAATTTGTTATATGTTGCTTCACTAAATCATGGTTTAAATATGGATGCAGTTGGAGCACCGAGGCATTGTCAGAAGAAAAATCCCATCCACAAAGAGATTATCTTGGGAAGATTACAGATCAATGCATTTTACTCATCGGGTGAGTGTTGAACTGGCACTATCAGTAGACTTGCATGAAATTCATTGAACTCTGTTATTTTCCCTGCAGATAATAAAGGAGACAATTAGAGTGGTAAATATAGTTCCTATAACTATTAGAAAAACAACCAAATACATAGAAATAGAAGGTAGTTTTTTTTTTCTTCCAATAATTTGGGGTAAAATATAAATATTAATTACTTATATGCAAGTTATAAGATTTCCAATGGGTAGAGAATAGTACTCTGCATGGCAGAAACAAAGTCATTTATGTTCAACCCATGGAAAATGCACATAAAATGATGCTCTCAACTCTTCACAGTCTAAATTATTTATGAAAAAAATATTCCATTTTTCATGGAAGATTTTATATCTTCTACAAATTAGTTTTGCTATCTAATACAAAAGAATGAGCCTCGATCATTTAATATGTTCAGTCTAAAAAAGGAACACTAGTAACTAGAATAGCTATCACAGTGTGTCAGTCTTTGGGATACAATTTACTTTGATATAGATGTAAATTTGACAAGTATCAGAGTGGGAGAAGCTAATCTTTCAATAAAACTCACAATATGTTGTCTGATTTTTTCATTTTTCAAGCTTTACAGATTATGACAAGGCAAGGAAAGTCTTTTGGTGTTTGTTATTTATAAATGAAGTAGACTTCACACTTGAAAGAATTCACAATATAAAGGAAACCTTTCCTTTCTTGAGATTTGGGAAGAAAATTAGAGCTCTGAAAATGTTGAACTCATTGAAATTGTTGTAAATACATAAAATATCTCATTGTAGAGAATGGATCATTATCATTTAGGGTTTTTTTCCTATTAGAAGAATATCTTCCTCATTTCTATGATTTTGAATTGTATAAAATCTTTGGGGATGACAACCCTTCTATGTAGCATCTTTTTACATCTAATCTATGTAAAATTGATGTTATCAATAGATAAATTTTTCATGTATAAAATTTAATCTTTTTAAAGAATAGATCAAATGCCATTTTCCCTCTGTACTTCATGTTCTCCCCAAAGCATCTTATTACATGGTGGAAAAATGCTTTGTTCTTTAGCAAAATAGAATTGCTTAAAAGTTTTGATATGGTTGGTTGTGCTCTTGCTAACATAAGATAGTTTGCAGTGCTATTGCTAAAAACAAAGTATACACTTGAAATTGTGCTACTACTAAATGTCAACAAGTAAAAGAGAAAATAAGTACCACATAACAAGTAATAAGTAAACAAAGATATGCCAAAATAAAAGTTCATAACATAAAGAAGAAAACACATGGGTGATAATGGACAAATACGACTTAAGAGCATAAATTTTTTATGGTGTAGGTAATGTTATTGTCCTATATCAACATCCAAAGAAACATGAAAACATGGGTGAAAAAAGAGAGATAGTCTCAATCACATGCACTAGTATCCAATCCAAAGTATTACAAAGAAGAAATTGAATTTCTAAAATGTTGGATTCACAAAATAGTGGCAGTTCTGAATTTTATGCATCATTCTCAAAATATATAAATATACACTCAAAACATACTTAGATGGTTATAAATCATGTAAAGTATTAATAAGACGTGTATACTAACGCAAAGTCTATGCAACAGGTAGACAATGACATTTGTATTATTAACAAAATATGTGCCACAATTTTTTTAGGTTCATCTACCAAATTAATGTCATCATCATATGAATAGGGGAGGGGTACATTATTAGAAGATAGGGATGGAACCTATATCAATTGGGTGTTCTATTTATGTTTTAGTGATTTGAATTGATTAGTAAAATGGACTAGCAATTAATGATATACATAAGAGAGTGATGTTGAATGATAATGATTAGGACCTTTCTTATTCACATGAGGAAGTAGGATGATCAATTACGATTCTAAAAGAACAGATATGACATGTTTAGGGAGGTCACCATGATGTGTATAGGATCATAGGTTATGTTGGATGAAATGAAAGAAGGTCAGTTACTTGATAGGGGCTTACAAAAAAGAAATTATTTTCAAAAAGGAAATGGCACCAAAGGGGTAGTGAGTAAAGGTGGCATAGTGAAATGGTGATGATTTCTATCAATAAGGGGTGGCTTGTTTATAGGGGAATATAGGATTAAATTATATATTGTTAAAATAAGGTGAAATATTACAAATTTTAATGCTCCAAGAAGTATGCAAATCTAATTTTATCAATACAACATTGGGTTCATAAAGATATAATGTGAAAGCCTAAAATTAGCAAATAGAAATTAGTTAACCATATGATATGATTGGAAAACACAATGGGGTTGTGAGTGAGATGATTTTTCTTGTTCTAGGCTCAATGATGGAGAGATCGAGAAGGATTTTCAGGTGGGGGATACATAAATAATAAAATTGACCTAAGGAGTGAATAACCAATTGGGTTGTTATGTGTAGATGGTTTTACAACAATATGTGGGGTGCAGGTTTCATAACACCCAGGTTTTCCACCCTACAATTATTATAATGAAAACCTTTTTTTATTTAGAGAGTATGAATGTAATGAAAGATGCCTTCAAAATTTACCATAATTTTTACTTAAGTAAAAATTGTGTTTTAATTTCCTCATATGATGAAAAAATAAATGCACAAAATAATTGTAGGTTGGAAAAACGTAGTGGGTTGTGAGTGATATGACTGTGATTGTTTTAAGCTCAAGGGTGAAGAGCTCAGGGAGGAGTTGTAGGTGGGGGATACATGAAACTAATCAAATTGACCTGAGGGGTGATTAACCAATTGGTTTGTTACTTGTACAGGGTTTTACAATAGCACGTGGGTTGTAGGTTTCATAGCACATAGTATTTTCTGACCTATAATTTACAAAATAATAAGAATGTAATGAACAACCTTTTGTTGTTTACATAGTAGGAATGCAATGAAATTCACCTTCAAAATCTATAACAAGTCTTAGAGTAAAAATTGTGTTTCAATTTCTTCATATGTTTGAAAAATAAATAGCTTTTCATAAGGATATAGCTTATAGGGGACAATGTGTTTTCCAACACTGCAAATAAGGTGAGCATTTTTTGTTCGAATCAGATGAAGAAAGTGAAATGCCATTTTTACTGTACAAAAGAGTTCTTCTAAAATTTGAAGGTGGAATTCATTAAATTCTTGGTGTGTACGAAACAAAAAATTTTCATAAGGAAATAATTGATAGGGGATAGTGTGTTTTCCAACACTGCAAATAATGTGAGCATTTTTTTTTTCTAGTCATATGAAGAACTTGTGAAATTCCATTTTTACTTTATCAAAGAGTTGTTTTAAAATTTTAAGGTGGACTTCATTACGTTCTTGGTGCGTGTGAAACAAAAACTTTTCATAATGAAATAATTGATAGGGGATAGTGTGTTTTTGAACACTACAAAAAATATGAGCATTTCTTTGTTCCAATCAGATGAAGAAAGTGAAATGCCATTTTTACTATACCAAAGAGTTGTTCTAAAATTTGAAGGTGGAATTCATTACATTCTTGGTAAGTATGAAACAAAAACTTTTCATAAGGAAATAAATGACATGGGACAATGTGTTTTCAAACACTGCAAATAATGTGAGCATTTTTTTGTTCCAATCAAATGAAGAAAGTGAAATGCCATTTTTACTGTACCAAAGAGTTGTTCTAAAATTTGAAGGTGGACTTCATTACATTCTTGGTGTGTACGAAACAAAAAAAATTCATAAAGAAATATCTGACAAGGGACAGTGTGTTTTCCAACACTCTAAATAATGTGAGCACTTTTTTGTTCCAATTACATGAAGAAAGTGAAATACCATTTTTACTATACTAAACAGTTGTTCTAAAATTTGAAGGTGGAATTCATTACATTCTTGGTGCATCTAAAACAAAAAAAAATCATAAGGAAATAACTGATAGGGGACAGTGTATTTTCCAACACTGTAAATAATGTGAGCATTTTTTGTTCCAATCAGATGAAGAAAGTGAAATGCCATTTTTACTATACCAAACAGATGTTCTAAATATTGAAAGTGGACTTCATTACATTCTTAGGTACAATAAAAATGACATTTCACTTTCTTCATCTAATTGGAACAAAAAAAATCTCACATTATTCCCAGTGTTGGAAAACACACTGTCCCTTGTTAGTTATTTCCTTATGAAAATTGTCATATTATTTCTAGTGTTGGAAAACACACTGTCCCTTATCAATTATTTCCTTATTTCCTTATGAAAGGTGGAGGATTTATAGGTGGGGGATACATAAAACTAATCAAATTGACCTGAGTGGTCACTAACCAATTGGGCTGTTATGTGTAGAGGGTTTTACAATAGTATATGGGTTGCAGGTTTCATAACACCCAATGTTTTCCAATCTACAATTGTTGTAATGAATTTTTTATTATTATTTAGAGAGTATGAATGTAATGAAAGGAACCTTGAAATTTTACCACAACTTTTACTTAGAGTAAAAATTACATTCTTGGTATGTACGAAACAAAAAAAAATCATAAGGAAATAATTGATAAAGGATAGCGCGTTTTCCAATATTATAAATAATGTGAGCATTTTTTTGTTCCAATCGTATGAAGAAAGTTAAATGAAATTTTAAATGTACCAAAGAGTTGTTCTAAAATTTGAATGTGGAATTCATTACATTCTTGGTGCATATGAAACAAAAACTTTTTCATAAGGAAATAATGACAAGGGACAATGTGTTTTCCAACACTACAAATAATATGAGCATTTTTTGTTCCAATCATATGAAGAAAGTGAAATGCCATTTTGACTGTACTGAAGAGTTGTTCTAAAATTTGAAAGTGGACTTCATTACATTCTTGGTGTGTACAAAATAAAAACTTTTCATAAGGAAATAACTGACAGGGGATAGTGTGTTTTCCAACACTGCAAATAATGTGAGCATTTTTTTGTTCCATTCATATGAAGAAAGTGAAATTCCATTTTTTACTCTCTACCAAAGAGTTGTAAAATTTTAAGGTGGACTTCATTACATTCTTGGAGCGTACAAAACAAAAAATTTTCATAAGGAAATAACTGACAGGGGACAACGTGTTTTCCAACACTACAAATAATGCGAGCATTTTTTTGTTCCAATCAAATGAACAAAGTGAAATGCTATTTTTACCGTACCAAAGAGTTATTCTAAAATTTTAAGGTGGAATTCATTATATTTTTGGTGTGTACAAAACAAAAACTTTTCATAAGGAAATAACTGACAAGGGACAATGTGTTTTCCAACACTACAAATAATGTGTGTTTTTACATTCTTCTTTTTTTAAGCTCAAGGGTGGAGAGCTTGGGGTGGATTTTTAGGTGGGGGATACATAAAAATAATCAAACTAAACTAAGGGGTGACTAAACAATTGGTTTGTTATGTGTAAAGAGTTTTACAACACTATGTGGATTGCAGGTTTCATAACACCTAGTGTTTTCCAAACTATAATTATTATAATGAAAACCTTTTCTTATTTAGAGAGTATGAATGTAATTAAAGGAAATTTTAAAATTTACCAAACTATTACTTAGGGTAAAAATTGCAATTCAATTTCCTCATATGATGGGAAAAGAAATGCACAAAATAATTGCAGGTTAGAAAACACAGTGGGTTGTGAGTGATTGCATTCTTCTTGTTCTAAGCTCAAGGGTGGAGAGCTTGGGGAGGAGTTGTAGGTGGGGGATACATAAAACTAACCAAATTGATCTAATGGGTGACTAACCAATTGGGTTCTTACATGTAATTTTTTTTACAATAGTATGTGGGTTGTAGGTTTCATAACACTTAGTGTTTTCCAACTTGCAATTGTTGTAATGAAAACCTTTTCCTTTTTAGAGAGTATGAATGTAATGAAAGGAAATTTCAAAATTTACCACAATTATTACTTAGAGTATTAAACTCATTTTATTTTTTTATGATAAAATCTTCTTCTTATCTTTTACTTCCTTTTCTAAGTGGTTTCATAAGAAAATAACTGATAGGGTATAGTGTGTTTTCCAACACTGTAAATGTAAATAATGTGAGCATTTTTTTTGTTCCTATTAGATGAAGAAAGTGAAATTCCATTTTTAATATACCAAATATTTGTTCTAAAAGCTGAAGGTGGACTTCATTACATTCTTGGTGCATATGAAACAAAAAAAAATTCAGAAGGAAATAATTGACAGGGGATAGCATGCTTTACAACACTGCAAATAATGTGAGCATTTTTTTGTTCCAATAAAATGAAGAAAGTGAAATTCCATTCTTACCATACCAAAGAGTTGTTCTAAAATTTGAAGGTATACTCCTTTAGAATTATAATTTAATTTTCCTCTACCTCGTAATGATTAATCAAATTCTATAGGAGAAGAGTTCTCTTAAAAGGAGAATGAATCTTAAAGTAAATCCATGAAAGAGGAGATGGTGAGGGTACATAAAATAAGACTTCTGACCTGGTTGATTTAGTTTGTTATGAACTCATTTCTTGCAAGTGGGTGTACAAGAATAAATTTAGAATAGAAAGAACATTAGAAAGGTACAAGGATAGTTGGTGAAATGGTTTATTGTAAGGTAGAAGGAATATTGTTTATTGAGATTTTTTTTCTTGTATCTGTGTTGAACTTCATTAGGATGTTGTTTTCTATAGCTCCATGTTTTTATTTTGAAGTGAATAAAATAAATTTTGATACAACACTATTGTACATAGATTTAGATGAGAAAATATAATTTTTCAACCTAAATAATTTTAGATAAGGGGTATAAAATATAGGGTTTGAAGAATAAAAGGGTCTTTATGGAATAAAGTACTCGCCATGTATGTTGTATAATTTTTTTGATCCACATGCATTATAATTGGGCTTTCCAAGGAATTCAATTGAGTTAATCATAGTTTTACATGTTGATGATATGTTAATCATTAGGACTAATGAAGTGTTGATCAGAGAACTCAAGGTTTAGTTAGATTATAGGTTTGAGATGAAATATCTAGGAGATATAAGATACATCCTTGGTATATAAATAGATATAAATATGGATACTAATAAGCTACATGGTTAAACTAGAGGAAGTATCTTGAGACTATTCTATAGTGGTTCTACCCTATATCTATATCTTATTATACCTACATCTCCCTCCTTCCCAACTTCTCCCCTTCCCTCTCTACTTTCCATATCTCCCCTCACTCTCTCTACCTACCTCTCCTTCTATTTCTTCAAATTTTCCTTTCTTTACCTACCTCTCCATGGCTCTCTCATTTCCTCTCTCTCTCTTTATCCCTCCCATGCCACATCGCTAGACCTCTCCCTCCCCCCATTCCTCTATAGTTCCCTCTATCACTCTATACTTACATGTCTCACCTTACTTATCCCTCTCTCTCTATCTCTCTCTCCCTACCTCAAGTTCCCCCCCTCTCTCTCTCCCTTATACACCCAACCTCTCACCACCTACCCCTCCCATTATCTCTCCCTCCCTTTCTCTCACTCTCTCTATGCATACCTCTCCCACCCTCTCTCTATATGTACCTCTATCCCTCCCACCTTACCACTCCATATCTCCCTCCTTTCCCCTCTCTCTCCCTCACACACACAACCTCTCCCAACCTACCCCTCCCTTTAGTTCAAAATAAAATCAAAGAATAGATGAATATTAGATAGATGTAGTTAAACATTCTTTATATGATCTTACTTTAGATGTGGAATAGGAGATAGAGTATTTAAATGTTTTCAAATAAAATGGAATATTGGTATAATACATAAAGGTTTTACAAGAGTTACAATTCTTATGAAGATTCATGCAGATGCCAAATCCCAATTAATAAATTAGAGAGAGGTGAGTCATTGATCATGAAAAGAGTTTTGTTAAACAGTGATGGTATTGATAAAGAACTACTACAACGAAGAAGTATCTTTATAAATATATATAAGAATAAATATAAGTATCTTTAGAATATCTGAATCAATATAAAAACTCACAATTGTAGAAATAACATAAGGTACTAGTAAGTGAGCAATGTTTTTTTAAATTTAATATGAGAATAAATTCATACATTTGTATAAAGAGAATAATTACACTTTGATGAAGGACAAAAATAAACATACTCTAGGGATGGATGATTTGATAAAATATTTGAGTTGAATAAACTATTTTACCAAGATCTAGATTTGAAATTAGTTATCACTAGATCATAATTGAGGGAGGGAGAGAGAGGGGGAAGGAGAGAGATAGGAAGTGGTAGGGTGGGAGGGATAGAAGGAGGGAGAGAAAGAGGGAGAGAGATAGGGATAGGTATAAAGAGTGGTAGGGTTGGAGGGATAGAGGGAAGGAGGGAGATAGGGAGTGGTAAGGTGGGAGGGATAGGTATAGAGAGAGAGTGTGAGGGAGGGAAGGAGGGGTAGGTGGAGAGAGGTTTTGTGTGTGTGTGAGGGAGAGAGAGGGGGAAGGAGGGAGATAGGAAGTGGTAGGGTGGGAGGGATAGAGAGAGGAAGAGAAAGAGGGAATGCGAGAGATAGGAAGTGGTATGGTGGGAGGGATAGAAGGACCCAAAATGGACTTAGTAGGATGGGGAGATGTGATGGTGGATTATGGGAAATAGACACCCAAAATGGATTTATAGGATGGAGGAGGAATACAGATAATGTTTTTGGGTTGGTATGATGGAGGGGGTGGTCATAAATGGTTTAGAAGAATGATAATAGATAATTTATTGATTTAAGATATTATTCCTTCTCTTGAGAAGTTTAGAAAGGAGCATGTGCACTAGGTACAATAGGAAAATGCAAATGCAAGACTTGAGGCAACATGTACTAGAATGTATGAAATGAAAAAGGAATCTGCTTAAAAACACATGAAAGGAAGCATACCAAAGTGATTTATGTATATTTGGAGAGGAGGATTGCATCCACCAAACAAAGGCCAGGAAAAGGTTTTTCAAGAGAATTGCATCCACCAAATAAGCCATGTGTAATATTTAATTTTTGTATATTTTTCCTTCTATCCCTCCCATCTTACCACTCCCTATCTTTTATTAGATAGAATGAGGGGAGAGATAACTAGATTTTGGGGGAAATTTGGGATGGATTTATAGGATGGAAGACAGATAAGGATAATGTTTTTGGGTTGGTACAATAAGGATAATTCATCCACTTTTGCATCTTGATTTGCGCATTGCACATAGTGAGGGAGGGAGAGAGAGAGGGGGAAGGAGGGAGATAGGGAGTGGTAGGGTGGAAAGGATAGAGAGAGGGAGAGAAAAAGGGAAGGATGAAGATAGGGAGTGGTAAGGTGGGAAGGATAGAGGGAGGAAGAGAATGAGGCAAGGAGAGAGACAAAGAGAGGTAGGGTAGGCGAGGAAGGTATAGAGAGAGTTAGGGAGAGAGGTAGGGGTAGGTAGAGAGAGATAGTGGAGAGAGGTTGTGTGTGTGAGGGAGAGAGAGGGAGAAGGAGGGAGATAGGGAAATTAGAGAGGGAAGGGGAGAGATAAGTAGATAGAGGGTTTTGTATTGCATATGAATTTGTGTAAGAAAAGAAAGTGAAAGATGATTGCATAAGTGAAGTTGAAAAAATCTATTCAAAGATTATTGAACTTAAGAATTCCATGGAACAAATACAATTGGAAATAAATGATAAGAAAAATGGAAAATTAGATCTAAGTGCAAAAAACTATAATCATATCACATTCATAAAAATCTCACCAATATAAATTCTTGTGTCTTTTCTTCACTCATGTTTGGGTCCATTTTGGCTTACCAACATCCATAATTTATGACTACGATCCATGATTTTTTTTACTTTTGGTGGACATTGTGGACCATGTTAAATACTTAAAGGAATTAGTTAATAGACTTTCATTTGTAGATAAGAAAAGAAATGGAGGAGGTCAAATACATTCTTGTAAATCTATTTCATGTATACTATGTTGTGCAACCACACATTTAGGATGATAGAATCCCCTACTTACAAAATTACTTCATTGTAGTTATTCATGGTTCTACATTGCGTAGTTCTTTCTAAACATGTCTTGGGTTCCCATCTAAGAAATTTATTGACACATCCTACCATGCATGACCATCCACAATGGAGCTAGATGATCATGAACAAAAAATTGACAAGGCACATTAAATTTTTTAGAGCATAAAGTGTATGTACCAATAAGCTCAATAAATTCTTACATTCTAATAATATAAATATAGAGAGTGACACAAAATTCACCACAAACGTCACAAATTTTATGTTGGTGACAAATTTGGTTTTATATTCAAAATAATCTTGATATAAGGGACCACATAAAAATATTAAGCCTTTGCGGTGATATGATCCTTATGTAAACCATCTCCACAAGCTAGTAAAAATTCCTTTATTCTTGATCTCCCTCAATTCTTGAGTTTATACTTCATATTCAACATGGAACTCCTTAAGCCATATTTCCCCCCTTTATCATATTTCACAACTATCCAACATCCTAAAAATATTAAACCTAAAACATTCAAAAATAAAATCAAGGAACATAATTGACACCATTACCATTAATATTGACCATAATTCCCATAAACTTGTTTAGAAAATCAAAATTGGACAATATACAAATCAAACTAACTGGTACGCTCTCTAGAAAATATACACATACTTTCCTTAAATTACTATTGATGAAATGCATATTATTATAATTAAGAGGGAACAAATGATTTCAATATCTAGCCTCATACACCCTCTTAAAAAAATTATTATTATTATTGATTACCATTAAGGTATGATAGTGAAATTATTATTCTATTTTTTTGTCATGCATTAAGGTCTCAAGGATCACCCTCATAAGTTCTTTAGAGTCTAAATAATAAATGGATTCACCCTAATCCTATGCAATGGAAAAAAGTATTCCTATGCTTATTGATGTGTGAGTAAATATATTTGATGTATATTACTACCTTTATCTCACTTTGAGTAATGGTTCTAGAGGAGAGGGCATGTGATTTTAAGAGCCAATAGGATTTTTGTGCAATATTATGTGTGAGAGTGGCTTGGTCTCCCAAATCACAAATGAGAGTGTGTTTATTAACTAATATCGAAACTAACCATATCTCATAGTAATGAAACATCTATTTGGTGTAACGATCCTCTCCCTATTATGTAATTGTCTTGTCACTTGGTAGGTAGGGGCAAGAAAGTTCGTATGTTAGCTTGTTGATGATGGAATTCTTGCATCCACTAGTATCATATCAAAAGCATTAAAATGCATATAGATCATCATAGTTTGACCCTACATTAATGCAATTTGATTCCTAAAATCTAGCCATTGGTTGTTATGATACTTCATCCTATTGCAAGTATGGATGTGTTTGATGGTGTTGTCATTAATATTGTCATTGATGTCAACATAGTTCAATTGATTGCAGATGGTACTTGTATAGTTGAGATATTGTAGAAGTTCATAGAGTACATGGAGCTATATTTATGAAGTTGTAGTTGTGTTTTTTCCAAGTGCTTTTGAGAAAATTTAAGAAATAATGAAGGCATTGCTGAGTGTGTGTTCTGAGTGTGCTCTAATATTATGCTCTACATTTCTTCCGTGTTGATACTATGCCTATGCAGATTTGTGGTATTGTTCATGAGCTTCAATGATTAATATATCCTAAGTTTTAGCTTCTGGATTGATGGAGAATGAAAGATATGTTCACCAGTATGTTAACTGGTTTGATAGAACTATTTGTTTGTGGGCTGGGAGAAATGTTTTGGCTCCGTAGTCTTTTGGTGGTTTGTTTAAGATCTTGTGGATCTGGGAGATGATTCATACTGATTTTTTCTATGTTCTAACAAATATGCTTGTGATTGGGTGCTCTGGAAGACTTGCTCCAGAGCTCCTGTGTGTTGTTGGTTGGTTCGATTGGACTGTTGAAGAATATTTTGTGCATGAAGATTGTTGTAGTTGCTGCAGATATACCTGAAAGTTTCTTAGAGATGGTAAAATGTTTGGTGAAGCATGTTGAGTGATCCACATGTGATCATCTTGCTAGAGATGCACATACTTCAAAGATCATTGGTATTTTCATTAGGTTTGGCTGACCTGGTGTCTACATGTTATAGAAAGATTTTGCATCGAATTAAGGAAGCATGCTATTGATCCAAGATGTTGTTTGGGTCCTAATTAAATTTGTAATTGGTCCTCTCATTCTTATCCACTGCAGGAATGTTGAGTAGTTGACCTAATTTGAATTTATAAATTGAAGAATGTTCAATTGACCTTGGAGAATACTTCTAGGCTTGAAGATGGTATAAAAGCAAGTCAAGATGTTGCAAATTGAAGAATAAGAAAGTGAAGTGTGTGAACAAGTACAAAAAGTAGTGTGTGTAAGAGTGAATCGAGGCAATAGTACTTTGATGTGTCAAATTCCCGAATACAGTGAGATGATGGTGTCTGCAATCTTCTGATCAAGCTGCGAATGTGTGGAACCTTTTGTGGTGGATCTTTATTTATCTTTATCTTTTTCTATAGGCACTGAGCCTCCTTCTGGACAGTGATTCCTATTGTAGCTTGCAGTGAGCCTTTGTATCTGGGAAGTGAGCCTTTGTATTCAATATTGCATTATTACTATATTGTGAGCTAATCCTCACCATGGTTTTTCCCTCATTGGGTTTTCCATGTAAATATGGTGTCTCTAGTGTTTTCTTTTTGTTATTTACATTTCATGTTTACACTTAATAATAGAATGAGTTAACGTGGAATTGATTAAGGTTGAAGTAAAGAAATTTGATACAATTGATTCACCCCACTATCAGCTGTCTTGTTCATTTCAACAATTGGTATCAGAGCTCCGGTTTCTTGGTGAAAAGCTTAACTGATTGAGGTAGATCATATGGTGCACAAGTTGCAAATCCCTAATTTTGATGGAGTTGTTTACAGTGATTGGAAAGAACAGATGATATATCTTCAGTGCTTTATCTAAAACTGAAAGGACAAAATTTATTTCTTTAGGCATTGCTTATGAAGTATGGGAAAAATTGAAAGACATTTATGAAGGAAATAATAGAGTAAAATTATCAAGAAAGCTAATAGCTAAGTGAAAATTTGAGAACTTGAGAATGAAAGAGGGTGAAGATATTGCAAGCTATTATCATAGAGTTGAACTTGTAGCAAATGAGATCAAGAATCAAGGTCGTACCATGTCAAATGAAGATATAATTGAGAAGATCTTGAAGACCCTACCGGAGAATTATAGTGATAAGGTCTCTGCTATTGAAGAGTCATATGATTCAAATGTATTTACTAAGGAGCACCTTTTTGGTATCTTGATTGCATTCAAGATGAGAAAAATTATAAGAGATAAGGATAAAACTGAAACAACCTTTAAAGCAATGAAGATAGAAGATGACTCGGATGATGATGGTTCAAAAGAATTGGAAGCAAACTTCAGAAGGAAATTGAAGAAATGTATGGGTAAATACAAAGGTATGTTGCCCTTTAAGTGTTTCTTTCATGGAAATATTGGTCATTATGCCTCGAGATGTCCCAATAGAGCTACACAGAATAATAATAATAATAATAATAATAATAATAATAATAATAATAATAATAATAATCACAGAGACAAGAAGGGTAGGAAGTTCAAGAAATTGTATTATGTCAAAGAAGATGCAAGAATTTCTGATGATGAGTCTAATTTTGAGGAGGATAAAGATGAATGTTTATTTCTAGCCTTGGAAAGTAAAGCTGTATTTGCTAACCATGAAAGAAGTGCAAAGGAATCTCGTCTGGAGAGCAAGAAGGATGAGATGGAAGGTACTATGGTAGCTTCTTTTCATGTTAGACAGGATGAAGAATTTTGGGTGATTGATAGTGGGTGTTCAAATCATATGACTGCAGATAAGAGTAAGTTCACTAAACTTGAAAAGTATGATGGAGGAATATTTATGTTTGGAGATGATTCTAGTGCTAATATTGTTGCTAAAGGAACAATTAGTTTTGATGGAAAACATAGTACTGATGATGTCTATTATGTTAAGGATTTAAGGCATAATATTTTAGTCTTGGAAAAATGTTTAGCAAAGGATTTAAGCTTGTGATTCAAGATAACACTTGTGAGATCAGAAAAGGATTTGAAACTATGGTAGTAGCAGGAAGAAGAACTCATGGAAACATCTACCAACTTAAGAGTGGTGATGTTCAGTGTTTTGTTTCATAGATTAATGAAATTTGGCTATGGCACCAGGGGATGGGACATGTAAATTTTGACAATCTAATCAAGATCAGTTCTAAGGAAGTTGTTAGAGATCTGCCTAGAATCACAAAGCCTTCAAATTCAATTTGCAGAAGTTGTCAGTTGGGAAAACAAACAAGAAGCAATTTTAAAGGAAAGGAGCAATCATCTACCAGAAAGTTGTAATTGATTCATACAGACCTCTGTGGTCCTACAAGAACATGAATCCTTAATGGTGATAGGTATTTTATGCTCTTGATTGATGATTACTCTAGGATGACATGTGTTAATTTTCTTAGAGAGAAAGCTTAGGCTCTTGATAAATTCAAGGTATTTAAGGCAAGAGTAGAGAGTGAGGTAAACCTGAGAATCAAATGTTTAAGGTTTGATAGAGGTGGAGAATTAACTTCTGGTGAGTTTAATGCATTTTGTGAAGAACATGGCATAAAGAGACATTACTCTTCCCCTAGAACCCCTCAGCAAAATGGAGTTGTGGAAAGAAATAATCAAACTATTCAAGAGGCTACCAAAACTATGATGAAATAAGCAAATGTTCCTGATGTGTACTAGAGAGAAGCAATACACACTACTGTTTACATTCTTAACAGAGTTCGGATCAAAGGTAGCAACACTAAGACTCCTCATGAGTTATGGACTAGTAAGAATCCTACTGTTAAATACTTTAAAGTGTTTGGAAGAAAATTTTATATTAAAAGAGATGATGAGAATCTTGGAAAGTTTAATGCTAGATGTGATGAAGGAATTTTTCTTGGATATTCAAATAACAACAAAGCATATAGATGCTTTAATAAAAGACAGAGGAAAATAGTTGAAAGTGCCAATGTAAAGTTTAATGTAGCTATGTATAGACCAGTAGAAATAAGTGAAGTTGAACCAGATGATCCTATCTGTAGGAAAGTGCAAGCAGAAGAAAAGGAAGAGAAAGAACAAAGTGATGAAGAGGAGCTTATGGAACCTACACCTAAGACTCCTAAATATGTACAGAGAAATCATCCAAAGGAATAGATAATTGGAGACATAAGTGAAGGTGTAAAGACAAGAAGCAAAGTGGTTGAGGTAAACTTGTGTTTACTTTCTAAGATAGAACCTAAGACTGTGAGTGAAGCATGCAATGATGCGAGTTGGGTTAGAGCAATGAAAGAGGAACTATAGTAGATAGAGAAGAATGAGACATGGGAACTAGTCCCTAGACCTATAAACAAGAATGTAATTGGTTCAAAATGGGTATTAAGAAATAAGTTGAATGAAGATGGTGAAGTGGTAAGGAATAAAGCAAGACTTGTATGCAAAGGTTATTCACAAGTTGAAGAAATAGATTTTGAAGAGACATTTTCACCAATTGCAAGAATAGAGGCCATTTGAATGTTCTTGGAATTTTCAGTTCATAAAGATTTCAAAGTGTAGTAGATGGATGTCAAATCTGCATTTCTAAATGGAGAATTGGAAGAAGAAGTATATATGGAGCAACCAGAAGGATTTCAACTGTTAGACAAACTAGACATGGTCTGCAAGTTGAAAAAGGCACTCTATGGACTTAAACAAGCTCCTAGAGCCTATTATGCAAGGTTGGATAGATACTTGACACAACAAGGATTCTACAAAGGGTCCACATACAACAATCTTTACTTCAAAGTTGAGAAAAATAAAATGTTGATAGTTGTGGTATATGTTGATGACATTATCTTTGGTGGAAATGAAGGTATGTGTAAGAAATTTAAAGATGAGATGCAAAAAGATTTTGAAACGTCTATGATTGGTGAGTTGAATTTCTTCCTTTCAAGCAAATCAAACTGATAAGGGGATATTCATTTCACAATCTAAGTATGTTAAGGAATTGTTGAAGAAGTTTGGAATGGATGACTCCAAACCGATCTGTACCCCTATGGTAACCGGATGTAATATAAGGATGATAAATATTCTAAAGTTGATCAAAGCATGTACAAATCTATGATTGGTGGACTGTTGTATCTTACTGCTACTAGACCGGATATAATGCATGGAGTGTGCTTAGTTGCAAGATTTCAAGCAGAACCTAAGGAAGCACATGTTACAACTGTGAAGAGTATATTCAGATATCTTAAGGGAACTCTAGATTATGGGCTATGGCATCCAAAGGATAATGATTTCACATTGAATGCCTACATTGATGCAGATTGGTCTAGTTGTGTAGATGACTGGAAGAGTACAAGTGGTAGTGCATTCTTCCTTGGAGGAAGATTGGTTTCATGGTTGAGTAAGAAAAAAGATTCAGTTTCTTTATCTACTATAGAAGCTAAGTATATTGCAACATCATCCTACTATACACAAATACTTTGGATGAAGAAAACCTTGAAGGACATAGGTGTGATGTGTGATGAGCCTATCTCTATATTTTATGACAATACAAGTGTTATAAACATTTCAAAGAATCCGGTGATGCATTCTAGGACAAAGCACATATCTATCAGGTATCACTTCTTAAGGGAGAAGGTGTTGTAGAATGAAGTTAGACTTGAATATGTATCTACCAAGGAACAAATTGCTGAAATATTCACTAAGGCCCTTCCAAAGGATACTTTTGAGTATCTCAAGGTAAATTTAGGGGTTACTGCCCCTCCTTCCTTGAACTAGGTGCACATGGAGGTACATCAGTCTAGTGGATTCACAAATTATTTTGATCTAGATTGATGACTGTGGTCTACTCCTCAGGGGGAGTAGAGAGGTGCATTGTTGCAGTATGTGATGTGGGTGCACTCCTAAGGAGGAGTGATCAGAGCTTTATATGGAAAGATTTTTCATACAAAAAATTTCTTTTCCATTGATGTCAAAGGGGGAGAAGAAAGTCATGTGAAAAATCTGAAAAGGGAGAGATAGTCTTGTAAGGAGAAGAGAGAAGAAGAAGTAGAAGACTGTGTATGTTGTCTTTGATGTTTTTTCACATCATGTGTTGCAATCAATGACAAAGGGGGAGATTGTTGCAAGTATGGATGTGTTTGATGGTGTTGTCATTAATATTGTCATTGATGTCAACACAATTCAATTGATTGTAGATGGTACTTGTACAGTTGAGATACTGTAGAAGTGCTTAGAGTACATGGAGCTATATTTATGAAGTTGCAGTTGTGTTTTTTCTAAGTTCTTTTGAGAAAATTTAAGAAATAATGAAGGTAGTGTTGAGTGTGTGTTCTAAGTGTGCTTCGGTATTATGCTCGACATTTCTTTTGTGTTGATCCTATTCCTGTGCGAATTTGTAGTATTGTTCATGAGCTTCAATGGATAATATGTCCTAAGTTTGAGCTTCTGAATCGATGGAGAATGAAAGATATGTTCACTGGTATGTGAACTAGTTTGACATAACTATTTGTTTGTGGTTTGTGAGAAATGTTTTGGCTCCATAGTATTCTGGTGGTTTTTCTCAGTTCTTGTGAAGTTGGGAGATGATTCATACTGATATTTTTTATGTTCTGACAAATGTGCTTGTGATTGGGCACTCTTAAAGACTTGCTCCAGAGCTCTTGTGTGTTACTAGTTGGTTTGGTTGGACTATTGAAGAATATTTTGTGCATGAAGATTGTTGCAGTTGCTGCAGATGTACCTGAAGGTTTCGCAGAGATGGTAAAATGTCTGGTGAAGCATGTTGAGTGATCCACGTGTGATCATCTTTCTAGAGATGCACGTACTTCAAATATCATTGGTGTTTTCATTAGGTTTGGCCGACCTGGTGTCTACACATTACATAAAGATTTTGTATCGAATTAAAGAAGCATGTGATTGATCCAAGATGTTATTTGGGTCCTAATTAAATATGTAATTGGCCCTTTCTCATTCTTATCCACTGCGGGAATGTTGAGTAGCCAACCTAATTTAAATATTTCAATTGAAGAATGTTTAGCTGACCTTGGAGAATGCTTCTAGGGTTGAAGATGGTATAAAATCAAGTTAAGATGTTTCGAATTGAAAAATAAGAAAGTGAAGTGTGCGAACAAGTGAAAAAAGAAGAGTGTGTGAGAGTGAATCAAGACAATAGTACTTTGATGTGTTAGATTCCTAAAAGCAGTGAGTTGATGGTGTCTACAATCTTTTGATCAAGCTGCAAATGTGTGGAACCTTTTGTGGTGGATCTTTATTTATCTTTATCTTTTTCTGTAGGTAGTGAGCCTCCTTCTAGACAATGAGTCCTATTGTAGGTAGTGAGCCTTTGTATCTGGGTAGTGAGTCTTTGTATCTGGTACTGCATTATTACTATATTGTAAGTTAATCCTCATCATGTTTTTTCTCTCATTAAATTTTTCATGTAAATCTGAGGTCTCTGTTGTTTTCTTTCTGTTATTTTCATTTCATGTTTACACTTAATAAAAGGCTGAGTTAAAGTGGAATTAATTAAGGTCAGAAGTAAAGAAATTTGATACAATTGATTCACCCCCCTCTTAGTTGTCTTGTGCATTTCAACACATCCAATAGTTGATATAATATCTTGGTGTCTTTATTTTTTTTTTCTATCTTTAACAATGTTAAATTTCTTGAATTGATGGTTTCATATTAAGAATCTTTTCATTTCATTTTCTACATATAAATGCTTGTTGCACATTACATTATAATTCAAAATAATTTCTTGCACTCTCTATATAAATATCATTGGTCATGACTCAAAGGTGATTTTTTAATAGCTCCAAAAGATATCTTTTTTAATATTGGTGAAGTTTAATAGCACATTATGAAGAGTATTATTTCACATATCAACTCAAAAGATTATTTTCTATATAGTGGATGTGTATGTGATTCATTAAAGGTTGAGGTCTCATGTTGTAAGCCCTTGAGACAAGATAGTAAATGCAATTATATGAATTAATAATTCATTATTTTGTTAATTTATTATGTCATTGAATTCTACTGTGAGGATTTGTGTAATTGGCTGTATGGTTGGATAATCCTTAACTAGATCTTCTAGTCACAATTTTATCACATGGTATCAAAGTAGTGGTTTTAAATCCCAAAGGACATCTATTGGAATTATATTTTAAGTTATATCTTCTAGTATTTTTAATTAGGTAGGTGTTAAGAGAATTATGCTTATAAATAGATTATTGAACCTAAGATAGTTTGAAAATGAATAATTTTAATATACCATCAAATTTTAGGTAATTTATAATGGAATTTATACATATATCATTGAACTTGAGGTATTTTACATTGTAATATATAGATAAGATGCCTCCAAGAAGAGTGGGTTGAGTCCAACATGTATTTAATATTGCTAAAAGGATAGAATAAATGTTTGAGATGATGAGGAATGTGTGGATTGGTTGGATGTATAAAAGAAGATAGAAGAGGTAATAAACTTAGAGAAAATGTGAATATAATATAGAGAGGTAGGTAGAGAGAGATCTATGTAGGGTGGGAGAGTTAGAGAGAGGTGGTGTGTGAGAGAGAGAGAGGAGGGAGGGAGAGGTAGATAGAGAGAGGGGTAGATAGAGTGAGGGAGATGTGGGGTGGGAGGGATGGAGAGAGGGAGAGAAAGAGGGAAGGATGGAGATAGAGACAACACTTATGAAGATTCAAGCAGATGACAAATCCCAATAAATAAATTAGAGAGAGGTGAGTAATTGACCATGAAAAGATTTTTGTTAAACATTGATGGTATTGATAAAGAACTAGTACACAAGAGAATTATCTTTAGAAATATATACAAGACTAAATATAAGTATCTTTAGAATATCCAAATCAATAAATTCATACATTTGTATAAATAGAATACTTACACTATGATGAAGGACAAAAATAAAAACACTTTAGGGAGAGAGAGAGAGAGAGGGAAGGGGGAGATAGGGAGTGGTAGGGTGGGAGTGATAGAATTTCTTAATAACATAATGTGTAACATAATAAAGGTCTCAATAAACTAGTGCTATAGTATCAACTCCCTAAGTAAATACTATCTCACTCTACTCATTGATCACTACCTTCACCATATAAGCATGGTTGTATTATTATCTCTTGAAAAGTGGATGAAAATTAAATAAAAAACAACCTTTCATAGGGATGGAATGGGACATGAACTTGAGCTAAAGTAAGTTGGATCCTAAATGTGTCCTTTAGGTTATCATCTCCCATCAAAATTACCTAGTCTTATCTCTCATCCTATAAATATTTCTTACAATACAAGTATATCCATTTATACAAGGACACAATGGGTTGTGAATGATTGAATTCTTCTTGTTCTAATCTCAAGAGTGGAGATCTTGGGGAGGATTTTCAGGTGGGGGATACATAAAACTAATCAAATTGACTTGAGGGGTGACTAACCAATTGGGTTGTTACATGTAGAGGTTTTTACAATAATATATCGCTTGCAGGTTTCATAACACCCAACATTTTCCAACTTGCAATTGTTGTAATGAATTTTCTATTTATTTATAGAGTATGAATGTAATGAAAGGAAACTTCAAAATTTACCACAACTGCTACTTAGAGTAAAAATTTCATTTCAATTTCCTCATATGGTGAAAAAATAATAATAGATTGGAAAAACATAGCGGATTGTGAGTCATTTCATTTTTCTTGTTCTAAGCTCAAGGGTGGGGATATTGGGGAGGAGTTGCAAGTGGGGGATACATAAAACTAATCAAATTGACTTGAGGGGCAAGTAACCAATTGGGTTGTTACATGTAGAGGGTTTTACAATAGTGTGTGGGTTGTAAGTTTCATAACACCCATTCTTTTCCAACCTGCAATTGTTGTAATGGAAAACTTTTCTTATTTAGAGAGTATGAATGTAACGAAAGACACTTTCAAAATATACCATAACTATTACTTAAAGTAAAAATTATGTTTTAATTTCTTCATATGATGAAAAAATAAATGCACAAAATTTTCACGGGTTGGAAAAATACAATGGGTAGTGAGTGATATGATTGTGCTTGTTCTAAGCTCAAGGGTGGAGAGATCGGGGAGGAGTTGTAGGTGGGGGATACATAAAACTAATCAAATTGACCTTAGGGGTGACTAACTAATTAGGTTGTTACGTGTAGAGGTTTTTACAACAGTATGTGGGTTGCATGTTTCATAATGTATATAATGTTTTCCAACCTATAATTTTACAAAATAATAAGAATGTAATGAAAAATCTTTTGTTATTTACACAGTAGGAATGTAATGAAATTCACCTTCAAAATTTATAACAAGTATTAGAGTAAAAGAAGTGTTTCAATTTCTTCATATATTCAAAAAATCAACACATAGTATAATTGTAGGTTGGAAAACATAGTGGTTTTTGAGTAGATGGTTAATGAAACCTGTAACCAATACATTATCCATCTCATTCACTTTAGTATGCTTCTTTTCAAGTGTTTTTAGAGAAAATTCATTTTTTATTTCATACATTCTAGTACCTGTTGCTGCAGTTGGCATCAACAAGATCTTAGGAGGCTTCATGTTCAAAACTTTAGTGATGTTCCCTTGTATAATGAGAAAATATGGGTTGTTGTCATTGAGCTACATAAAATGAAAAAGGTTCTTGTACATGTAATGAGAAAATATGGGTTGTTGTCTAAAGTGGAAATTGATCTAGCACTTATTTACCCCTCCCAAAATAATTAGGGTAACAAAATGTAAGGAACCTTGAAAATTTATAACAAATCTTAGTTATAGTAAAAAATGTATTTCAATTTCTTCATATGATTGATAAAAGAATGCTCAAAATAATTGTAGGTTAGAAAACACATTGGGTTTTGAGTTATCTCATTTTGTATATTCAAATATAAATGGTCAAGAGTAGGGGGATGATTTGCATATGGGGGATACATAAAACTAGCCAAATTGATTTGAGAGGTGGCAAATCAATTGAGTTGTTCTAGGTGAGGGATAGATAAAACTAATAAAATCGACCTGAGGGTGGCTAACCAATTGGGTTGTTATGTGTAGAAGGTATTAAACAATATGTGTGTTTTAGGTTTCATAACACCTAGTGTTTTCCACCCTCCAATTTTAGAAAACAATATTAATGTAATTAAGACCTTATGTTATTTACACAACATGAGTGTAATGAAAGACACCTTCAAAATTTACCATTAATGTAGTTTAAAATTTTATGTCATGCAACAACACCTTTCACTTTTGATATATCAAAATGCTTTACAAGATCATTATAGGTAAATTGAACATTTCATAATTGATCCTTGAGGTACATAATACATCCTTCAACTTCTAAACTACCTTAGATTCTTGGAAGCACTCTTTTTCTAATATCTCCATGCACTAAAGTGAATGAGGTAGATAATACATTGATTGAAGAGATTCTTCATGTTCTTGAGAATTTGAGGAAGGTGCATGTGTAGTATATACAATGGGAAAATGGTAACATAGAACTGGATAAACTCAAGAGGTTTTGTATTGCATATGAATTTGTGCAAGCAAAGAAAGTGATAGATGATTAGAACTATAAGTGGAGTTGAACAAATGAAGTCAAAGATTCTTGAAAAGAATTATATGGAACACATACAATTGAAAACCAATGATAAGGAAAAGGAGATATCAGATCTAAGTGTAGAAAAAGAGAATTAGTTGGGTGGAGACATGAAAGTCTTATCTAAAAAGGTAGACAAGTCTTGTAAAGAACTTGTTAAAAGAAAAATCTACATTCTCTAATCATAGAGACATTCTCAAATGAGCAAAAAGTGGCTACAAAGCTACTTAAAATTATTCAAGACATTGAGAAATCTATCCAAGAAAGGGATGTTGTTATCCTAAGTGCTAATGAGGGAGAAGCTGATCTAAAGCTTCAAGTAAAACATATAAAAAATAAGTTAGAAGATCATGAAAAGGAATAGCATGAGGTCTTAACAGGTAAGAGCAATGGGCATGAGGAAAAATGTCAATGATCAACTTGTAGATGCAAAGGCAATAGTTGGAAGTTTCTAAGCTATAGAAAAACAACAAAAGACTAAAATTAACCACTTAGAAAAGGAAGTAAAATATTAGGAATATTTTATCATTAAAAGAAAATGAGGTTAATGTTGTTGAGAGAGAGGTGCAATCTAAAAGACATGAAGTTGAGAAAATAAATACAACAATGGAAGGCATTACTTATGAAGAAGGGCACATGGAGACATTAGAAAAAGAGCGTTTCCAAGAATTTGAGGTAGTTCAGAACTTGAAGGTTGATATCAAGCACCTCGAGACTCAATTAGAAAATGTTCAATTTACCTATAATGATCATGTAAAGCATTTTGATAGATCAAAATTCTAAGGTGTTGTTGCACAACTTATAAAATTTTAAATTACATTAATCTTAAATTATGAAGGTTCCTTTCATTACACTCATGCTATGTAAATAACAAAAGGTTTTAATTATATTAATACTATTTTCTAAAATTGGAGGTTGGAAAACACTAGACTGTGTTATGTAACCTGCAACCCACATATTGTTATAAAACCATCTACACATAACAACCCAGTTGGTCAATCACCCCTCAAGTCAATTTGGTTAGTTTTATGTATCCATCCTTGAGCTTTGAACAAGCACACTGAAATAACTCACCACCCACTGTGTTCTTCCAACCTGTGATTCTTTTGTGCATTTATTTTTCCATCATGATGAAATTGAAACATAATTTTTAATCTAAATAATACTTGTGGTAAATTTTGAAGGTGCCTTCCATTGCATTCTTACTCTCTAATTAACAAAAGGTTTTCATTACAATAATTGCAGGTTAGAAAACACTGGGTGTTATGAACCCTGCAACCCACATACTTTTGTAAAACCCTCTATATGTAACAACCCAATTGGTTAGTCACCCCTCAACTCAATTTGATTAGTTTTATGTTTACCCCACCTACAAATCCTCCCAAAACTCTCCACCCTTGAGCTTTGAACAAGCACAGTGAAATAACTCACAACCCATTGTTTTTTCCAACCTGCAATTATTTTGTGCATGTATTTTTCAATCATATGAAGAAATTAAAATGCAATTTTCACTCTAACTAACACTTGTGGTAAATTTGGAAGGTGACTTCCACTACATTTTTTTTGTCTAAATAATAAAAGGTTTTCATTACAATCATACTAGATCTATGTATAATTGGAGGTTGGAAAACACTAGGTGTTATAAAACCTGCAACCCACATACTATTGTAAAACCCTCTACACGTAACAGCCCAATTGGTTAGTCATCCCTCAAGTCAATTCGGTTAGATTTATGTATCCCTCACCTGTAACCCCTCCTTGATATCTCTACCATTGAGATTTGAAAAAACATAATAAAATAAGTGACAACCCACTGTGTTTTTCCAACCTACAATTATTTTGTGCATATATTTTTCCATCATATGAGGAAATTGAAACATAATTTCTACTCTAAGTAATAGTTGTGGTAAATTTTGAAGTTGTCTTTCATTACATTTGTAATGTCTAAATAAGAAAAGGTTTTCATTATAATAATTATAGGCTGGAAAATACTGGGTGTTATGAAACATGCAACCTACATAGTGTTGTAAAACCCTCTACACATAAGAACCCAATTAGTTAGTCACCCCTCGGGTCAATTTGTTTAGTTTAATGTATCCCCCACTTGCAACTCCTCCCCAAGGTATCCACCATTGATCTTAGAATAAGTAGAATGCAATCAATCACAACCAACTATGTTTTCCAATCTACGATTATTTTGTGCATTTATTTTTCCATCATATGAGAAAATTCAATTTCCCAATTTTTACTCTAAGTAATAGTTGTGGTAAATTTTGAAGGTGTCTTTCATTACATTCGTACTCTCTAAATAAAAAAATGTTTTCATTACAATAATACTGTCTATGTATAATTAGAGGTTGGAAAATAGTGGGTGTTTTGAAACCTGCAACCTAGATTCTATTCTAAAACCCTCTAACCTAACAACCCAATTGGTTAGTCACCCCTTAGGTCAATTTGGCTAGTTTTATGTGGGTTGCAAGATGAGTATAACCCCCTTAAACATTATGATTATGAGTATATGAATGATTATTCATAAATATTTTCCATGAATTATGAGTATATGAAAATTATTAGTTCAACCATAAATGTCTTGAGCCACAAATGAATTGATATCAAAAGAAGAGGTAAAGAAATATGATAAAGAGCTAGAAAAATAACTGATGGAATGTGAATTGGTTTTCAATGTAGTCAAGCATAGCCTACTTGAAGAAGAAAAGAAAGAACACTTTAAGCTACAAGAAATTGAAGTCATAAATTTCAAGGAATACAAAAATCCCTTGTATGAGGATACAAAAGCTCATGTAGAAGGAGAAGTGATAAATGACACCTGTAATAAGGGAGTACAAAAATCCACTATATGATTTAGAAATTATAATCTATTGAACATGAATTAGAAGATAATTTGAAGCTAAAAGAATGAGATAGAAGTGGATAGGATAACAAGGATACAATAATAAATGGTCTCAATGGGTACAAGTGTAGGATAATTCCAACACTTGAATCTAAATTGATACAAAATAAATTGAAGGATTCACACAATGCACTCATGGTGTGACATTATAGATCCTATAATATTTGTAATGATATTCAAGGGAGAGATTATAATGGAGAATATTTTGGAATATTAAACATATTAGGGAGAACACCATCCACCAAAAAAATGGAGAAGTGAATTAATTTCAAGTATGTTGTAGCCTATTTGGACTAAAATTGATAATGTGAAATTTTACTTGAGGCTTGTCTTGTTCATGTGTGATTTTTGTGTAAACCTCCCTCTTATAATTGGTATGAAAAAAATAAAAATTTCTTTCAATTTGTTGAATTTTTCCCAAGCATTTTCTATGAGGTCCCTTATATGTTAATTGTGCTTCGATATTTTCAAAAAAATAAAAAAATTATAGGTATTGATGATATAGGGATCAAATCCTTAAGCCTATATGTTGTTGGAATTTTATAATTTTGGGGTTTTCCATAAAAGTACACTTCCTATCAATCCTAATAAGCCACTAAAACCCTTGCTAAATTTTTTCTGTGTATTTGTTTTTTCAAGCTATCAAGTTGTTGAGGATGCCATGATTTCCATCCTAGAAGTTTGACAAGAATGTATTTCACTTTAGATATTTTTCCAATCATAGGTTGTTGGGCTTGGCTTTCAATAGGTACCTTGCATTCCTCACATCCCTTATCCATCTCACTCCCTAGTCCCTACTCTTGTCATTCTAACCATTATTTGTTGTCATGTTTAGCTATGGGCCCATAACGACTTAAATTTTTTGGATTAGTTTCCAAGTTTGGGGTTCCTCCTAAGCCCTAGTTTTCATTATCTCCCACATTCTAATCCAACTTGCTTGTGGTCCCCAAAATTCAAATATCTAGGTGGACTTCATGCCTTGGCACCCAAAATTTCTTGGTGCCATGAATTCTATCTTACCTTCCACTCCCTACCAATATTTTTCTCCTCACTCCTATTTCCAATTCCATTTTAATCCTAAACCCAATCCTTGATCAATTTCTCTTATTTCCTAATCTATGTTCCATTCTTGAACTTACCCCTTGATCACTTCCTATCATTTAATTTCTCTCAACCCTCAAGATCCTACTAATACCTTTTCGCCTTCTTTATTTTCTTTGTTCCTACCTCATTGTTCATCATGTGATCCATGGGTTCCTCTCTAGCTCGAACTTCTCCTAGGAACTTTCAAGTGTTAAAAAATCCTAAGACATGAAAACATCGTTTCACCTACCACAACAAATCTTTATCCACATTTACACTTTTAGGGCATCCTATCATACATAAAAATATTATTTAATTATAAAAGATGTGATCCCAAAGAAGATTTGATTATACATTTATAGGTAACCATACTTATTTAATGTTTTTTGGTGAGCTCTATTTTCCCTTCTCATCCCACCATGAATCTCATTTATTTGATTTGTAGGTTTTGTAGTCATATGCCTTTCTTACATACAAATCAAATATTTTATAGTGGTTTGTACATGCTAGATCTTGAGTTCTTCTAATGATCCTGGCACTCACAAGTTGTATGGGGTGAAACCCTCTAAAGCTATAAATATTAGTTGGGAACACATTCAAAGAGTCATTCTTTGTGTTTGTCAATCTAGTTTTCATAGTCACCTTGGTGCAAAGATTCTTCTAGGGTTTCAAATTTGTTGGTTCATTCTCATTCGATTTGTGCATTATATAACCCATATAAAGATATCTCATTATAGAATATTTATATAAGCCAATGTCTCCTTGGTTAGTTGTAGAAATTTTGGAGAGTTCTAAGAAGTGAAGAGTGATAAGTTCATCCTTTTTTGTAGTTTCCCTTCACCACATGTGCTAGTGTAAATGTAATAATAGTATGATAAATATCATAGCATTTTAACAAACATAAAACCAGCCACATGGTATTAGAACTATGTTAGGAAAACCCTTCCCTTATTTGAGTAAATCCCACATTTAGCCTAGTCTAGAGTTCCATGAAACTTGGATTGCATGTAATATTGATCAATGTTTGGGTGTCATCTCAAATTCTGTTTAGGTTTACATGCATCTATGTGATTACACTGAGGTTGATCTCTAAATTAGAGAGAAGTCTTGTGATTTACACTATGGAGATAAGCTTTTGGAGCAACATTCCTATGTGTTGGATGATCAGTATGTTTGCATGCATGGCAGTCACAATTTTCATACAATAGAATCTCTATGAGAAAGAAACAGAAGAATGGCTTCATTCCAGTCCCATAAGTCGATCTAGTTTTGTGCCTTCTAAGAATTATTTGCATAGGCCTTGTTTCACTTAGTAGTAACTGGAGATATGTTGGTAAAATGCATAAAACTTGATATGTTTCATGCATCTCAGATCTTACAACTCTCCTTCCCTCGTGGTCAACTTTGAACTCATGCAGGAACGATTACCTTTGAAATGTATCAACCGCAACACTCGTCAAGCACAAGTTATGCACAACATAAATAATTTCTGGGCTGTGGCTAAATGACTGACCGAAATAGTAACACCTAACAAATCTGGGGTGCTAGTGCCATGGAAAGATGTCTTCGCAGAGGGAAAGGGAGCCGACGCATGTCCCTAAGAAAATCACTTCAAGCTACTACACAAACCCCTCCCAATTTGGCATCGTAGGCTCTGACGCAATCCAACCAAGGAATCCATAAATGATGACAAAAACATCCAATCGAAGACCAGATTCCACCGAGGCCTTAAAATGTTTAAGAAAAATGGCAGAAATAAACGGAAGAGTATTACTAGAAAATGTAGAGATAGAAGACTACGTTGCAGAGAACCAAACAGTCTTCTTTATCACTGTTGTGGACAATGAAATGGGCTCGCACAAGGCTCATGTCAACCATGGCGGTGGGACTTATCTACTTTGGAATGCCCTTTGGAGTCTCAAGTCTGGACTTTGATTTATATCTGAGTGTCACATTTAACGCTCTCTGTGAAATTCCAATGACCATCTTCTCCACTATTATTCTTACTAAGGTTAGGCGTAGAAGAGCAATTCTCCTATTAACACTAATGAGGTCAATACTCCATGGCTTATTACAGGAGAGCTGTGAACGACGATGGAGGGAAACACTCGCTATCAAAGAATTAAAAAAAACTGTGCATTCTATACAATCAGTCATATCATGTACAGCCTCTGCATTCTCCCTAGTAGCCGTCAAATATACTCCGACATGATTGTTTTTCTATCCATTTTAAAATAGGAGAAGTAGAAAAATGAAAATAGGGATAATTAAAGGTGCCGTCAGTTCTCCTATTGTTTCCCCTTCTATGCTGGTGGGTCTATGATCAACATGCTATGTATGTTTTATCCATTTTTATGTATGGAGTTACGTGTTTTTTTATGTACATAGGTGCGTTTTTGTCTACACTTTAGCTCTTATTTGATATAAGAAAGTTATGGTCACACATCTAAATGATGGAGGAACATTAAGGACTACTATTTGATATAATAAGGTTATGGGCACACATCTTAATGATGGAAGAGAACCAAGGACTAAGCAAAATCTTTGCTCTTAGTGTTGCATGTTTTGTTTTCCTGTTGAACCTTGTTTGCTTGTTCTCTCCTGTAGTTGCCCTTTGTTGCATGCATGCATATCTTTGTTTTGGTGTTTGTTTTAGACAGGTATTTGTTTGTGCTTTCTTACATGCCTTCGCATATTTGGTTCTAACGCACAACCTTGGTATATGTTTTGCCTTGCACCTATCTATTGCACATCTTGTGCACTGTCATGCAAGGTCCTGTACATTCTTGTCTTTTGTAGCATTGCATCACCACTTAAATAAGAATTCTTTAGTAATGCAAGTGGTTTCCTTGAACTAGCATTCTTGTTCGTTGATCTTGGAAGATGCTTGTACACCTCACACTAGATCATTTTATGCAAAATCTTTTTGTTATGTGGTAACTTGGGAATTGATTGCAAGTAACGGTTTGATTTTCCACTTCTTTTTGTAATGTTAGTTTTAATAATTGGTGGACACTTGGCATAATTCTTCCTGCATGTTTGGTTAATTAATACAGGTGAACTGTCATGTTAATTTGTTATTTAATGGCATAGTCTTTCTAAATGAAAAGATGCTAAAAGGGCATTCGCTTAAGTAGGATATTTTCTTTGGTTGGGCTTATTTGGTGACAAGTTTTATTTGTAATAAGGTCATTTGAATATAATCTTTCTGTGCTTTAATCAAGGTTTTATTATTGTTTTTTAATGTTTTTATTGTGATTATATATTTTATATTGGTTGTGCATTTGACTTATTTTTAGTGTTGTAGTAGTTGGTATCAAAATCTTAGAATTTGAAATTGATTGGAGTAATGCATGAGATACATAGTTGTAGGTGTTTATGTGATTGTTGTATTGTAGATGATTTATATAGTTGGAATATTGTGCAATGTCTCCATTTTTTATGCAATATGGTTTCGTGAACTTTTGGTCAACTTCTAAGTTTTCTTGTAAGCTTATTGGTGTGTTGGGGAGAACTCCAAGATTCTTGGAGAATTTGGGTTGACATCTCTTATTGACATTGAGCTCAATTGGTGATTTGGAATGTAAAGATGCTTCCAGAAGTGTTTTTGGGCTCTTGGTGTGTTATCCAAACTTCTTGGAGAGCATGTCTTTTTAGATTTTTTTTGAGTTGGCACCAGTCTTCATCCCACTGCTTTAGGTACATCTCAGTATGCTCAGATTTGGTTTTCAAAGCCTTGATAGTGCTTTCCACAACTTCAATGACAACATTTAAAATATGTGCTAAAGTTCTAATGTTAATATTATATTATTTCAATTTAGTGTTATATTTTATAAAGTTACTTAGGGAAGGGGGTTTGTACATAAAGTTTATTTTAAATTGTCAAAAAGGGAATTTGAGGGAAGATGAATTATTTTGAATTCAAAATTACTCTTTTTTTCGTCAACTATATAAAAAAGGTTTGAGCTCTCATTCCATGATGCAAAAGAGTACACATAATAGGATGTTGTTAGATTGAACTTGTGAAGTTCTTCCAAGATCAATTGAGGATGAAAACCCTCTTTTGGTTTTTGGTTTTGAATCTGAAAGACGGTCCCTAGCTGGTTGGAGTGATTCCACACATGAGTCACCATTGTTTTCATAGTGTTTGTAGATTTAGGGTTTAAAAAAATGAATATTTCAAAGGTTTTATAGTTACAAAGTTTTGGGGTGTATTGGTTGATCATTTTCAGAGTTTTTGTGATGATTTTGAAAGTGTTCTTAGAGTCTCCTTATTGGGTCATATAATTGTATTTTTTAGGAAATTCCCTAGTTGGGTTGTACCATCCTATTTTGCCTTTGGAAGTGAGGTTAAAGGGTTTGTGGCCTTGAAACTTGGTGCAAGAGATTCTTACCTATTGGGCGTTCATATTGTGACTTTTTCCAAGGGTTTATCTATTGGTGTAAATTCTTATAGGAGGCGTAGTTCTATTCGAGGATTACAAACTTCCAGGAGTTGGGTGTGAAATATCCAACATAGGTGTTGACCCTTTGTGGTTGTTTTAGGATTGTTAGGGGCAAACAAACTTTGGATGATTTTTTATGGAAGTTTGGAGTTCTTGGAGGTTTCTGATGCCCAAAATTAGACCATGTAGTTCTAAGTGTGACTAAAATTTGTGACAAACCTATGTTTATGTCTTTCTAGGTGATTGGAGGTTGTGCATTTCGGAGTAAGTTTTGATCCTTTCCATTGGTCTTCCATCATTATTTGACATGGTTGGGCGGTTTGTAAGGTATTTGTAGGAGGATAGAGTGTGATGAATGCCATCTGGGGTCTATTGTGAGGTCATACAGTCACATGACTATTGTAGCAACAAATTATCTTTCATGTTGCAAACTTGATATGAGTTTATAGGCATGATTCACCTCCTTTTCCTTTGAGTTTCTTGTTTTTCAATGGTGTTGAGCGTGTTCCCTACTATTTGGCATTGGATGGTGGTGTAATATATTGTGTAGAGTAGTTATGGATGATACTAGGGGACTATTTTGACTTACCATAGTGGTTCATAGACCTTCCTCACATCTCTTAGATGAAATTAGACCTATAACAACTATCATTTCTATTCATCGAGGTATTTCATTATTATTATTGTCTCTTGTTTTAGCATCCTTTTGGAGTGCTTGACATCAAAAAACATGATGTAAGTTCAACCTTTAATGATTATTGAATATCTATTTCAGACTTAATAATAATTATATCTGAGTTTGGCTAGTTCATGTTGAGTTTATTATTGTTGCAAATCTCAAAAAAAAATAAAATTATGGTGGTTAATATTAAAAGTTAAATGCACAAACTGTACATGTGAATTGAGGCTTTTGATTGGTGGAACTTGCTGATATATTGAGGTGTCTACATGAGATTTTGATGCAGGAGCATCACCTCAAATTATATTTTAAGGTCATTTAATACCATTTTGAGTCATTTGACTTTATTTTGTGATGTTCTATAGTATTTTGGAGTCATTGTAAAAGCTTAAAAAAATTGTAAAATGATGTCAAAAGTTGTCAAAAAGGTGTAAATATGGTCATTAGTGTTAACAAGGAGTTAGAGGTTGTTTTTTTTAGTTGCTATTGATGGAGACATGTTAAATATGCCTTAGAATATTGAACTCAAGGGTTGGATGGAATTGGAATGAGAAAAGCATCATTTTGCCATGTTTTATATTGCATTTTTCTGTGAACAACAATTGTAATTCATGTGGTATGGATTGGTATGAATAGGTAAAATCTTGAAACCACTTGGAGAAGTTAAAGGGAAGTCTTAAATTTCAATTTTTTTTTTTTTGGTAGAATTACATCAAGTTTTGTGCAAGATATTGCAATTTTGGTGAGTGCAGGTCTGAACCCTACCTAGGGTTTCCAACAACCCTTAAAAAAAATCACATCTTTTGTTTTAACTGTCCAAATTTGCTAAAAATTGGTGAAAAGTTATGTTTTGATATTTTCTAAAAACCATTTAATTAAAAATTCATACTTTTCAATATTTATAGAGATATTAACAACAATATTCTTGCATATGTGTGTAAACAGTCCAAAATAACCCTAGTTCCTTATTGCTATGAACAATCTATGCATTACACATTGATGGAAGGGTGTAGAACCATGTTGGAATATTGTTGGGGGCCTACATAGGTCTGAGAATGCATGTGACAAGTTTTATTTCCTTGTTTGAAGTCATTGCCTTAATACACCTAGTGGAAGCAAGACCTAGTTTGCATGATTCATGGTGTCAAGCACTTGATTTGGACTATGTATGTTGGTAAACCCTTGGAGTATGTTGGAACTGGCTTGAATACATCTAGTTTCCCTCATTACATGTTGTATTTAATGATAAAGAAGCATTATAATTCTTCCCCATGTTTTAGGCCTAAGAATACATTGCCTAGAGTGAACCAATGTGCACACTTGCAGCCTTGGTATTGAAATCTTGTTTGAAAGTGTTTAAGATGTTGTTGTAAGTCCTTCCCCTCTACATCATTTTGGTATCAGATCCCAAATATATGGGAAAGGGATGTTTTGGAAGCTTGTGTATTGTTTTTGATAAGTTGAAGTGAAGAACCTGGATGCCAAAAGACTAGGTAGTGAGGAAAAGGAAAGAAAACCTAGGTGAGGTATCAAGAAGACAAGAAGAAAAAAGGAAAAGATGGAAGACAATAGGATAAGCCTAGTTACAAATGTTGATAGGCTAATGGAAGAGTTTAAAAAATGTATTAAGCTTGAATTACAGCATAGTCTTGAGAAAGCATCTCAAGAAAATGTTTGGTATTGGGCAATGAGAAAGAAGGTGAAGTGGCACATACAAATGATTATTCAGAAAAGAAGAAGGAATGGATTGTTGCTTTGAAAAGAGAAGATGAAACAAAGGAAGAAGAGACATTCATTTTCATGG
>CM021106.1:416038803-416052381 GCA_007115665.2 Sequoiadendron giganteum
AAAATGATCCCATAACATACTATGGGAGAAGAAAATGAAGCAAGGAAAATATATAATTACAAATATGTGATTTTTGACATTACATTTTCCTCTAACTTTAGTGAACTAATATAATTAAGTGATATAATAATCACACTAAAATATAGAAATAAGGATATTAAAAAAATATCATCATAAAAAGGAGCTTCCTAGGATGGGAAAAACCATAATACAAGCATATGAGATGCATGGAAACACACAAAATAGGGTTGAAAACACAAAACACAACACAATTATGACATTAGGAGTAAGTAAAATACCAAGCTTGGGCTGTAATGATCCTATAACATACTATGGAGAAGACACTAAAGTGAGGGAAATTTGTAGTATTAAAATTGTAGAGTATACAATTTTTGGCATTAAATTTCCCCACAATTTAGTGGATTGATGTCATTAAGCGATATAGCTACAATAAAGTATAAAATTGATAAATACTAAAAGTAAATAACATCATTATGACATTGAAAAATGGCATCACTCTCGTTATGTTATGAAACCCTAGTACCTAGTTTATGCATATCACATCTAGGTGTCATTGGTATGATCAATGGTGATTCTATGGATATGGTATCAATGTCTCTCCTAGTTTGGGACTCTACTTATAGGGTATTCATGATGCTTATTCCTCTTGCAAGCATTTTTCTACCACCCCCTATTCATTGTGCTAACTTTGGCAGCGATGCTACTTTGTCATATCTCTACTTCCTATTGATGGTGACCTAGTTTTTGAGGCTAGTAACCATGATATGAATATATAAGATTCTATTTTGATAAATATGAATTATTTTGGATATTTTTTTGTAGGTGATTCAAATATTGGTGCTTTTGGGTTAGGTTGCCACCAATACTACACACCCATAAATAGCTTAGGAATTCTTGTTTTCTTGGTGTTGTGAGATAAAATGTAACCCCTTCTATATTCACAATCCTCCCCTATCATGGTGTGTGGATAGGAAATGATTGCAAATGAATCATTTTTTATATCTTTGATAGAGTTTGGGCTATATATTCAAAAATTTGTTGCCTTATTTTTCTTGACCTATATAATTGGGCTTTAAAATCTTAAAAATCCTCTTGTTGTGAGTGGATTGAGTTTTATCCTTGTGTTAGGAGCTTATTCCTACATAATTTTTCCTCTTCAAAGTAAAGGGATTCAATGTTCAATGGTTGGTTAAGGATATGGAGGGAGTACTCTCTCTTGGCCAAGCCTTGGTTTATTTCCTTTAATCCCACTATGAACCTCTTAGTATTAAACTAGTTTGGGTTCGAGTTCTAAATATTCCTCTCTAGTTCTAGGAAGATCCTACTTTGAGTCCATTAGCATTACAACTGGCCTCTTCTTTAATATGGACTTAACTACATCCTACATGGGTCAATCTATGTTTTCTTGTATTTTGGTGGACTTAGATATATCTAAGGCTCTTCATGGGGATATTATTTTGATGGTGGGGGATAAGATTTAAACTCAATCACATGACAGTGATGGTCTCCCCTTAAGATGTAGATGATGTTTTTTCATTAGCCACTTAGATTTTGATTGTTCACTCTCTTTGTGCAAGAATAGAACTACATGGTGGAGGAATACCTACAAATATCACTTGACTATTAACCATTCCAAATCCCTAGTTGATGGATCCTCTCAAGATGGAAAATCTTCTCATGATGTTAGTTATTCCCTTCCCATTCCCTTGTGGAAAGTCATATTATTGAGCGAGTTTCACACATGGTTGGAATGAATTTGGTGAATTCCACTCCTTTGGTTACTTTTGTTAGTCCCACCCAAATTCTTATTTTGTTTCTAAATGTCCCATTTCTGATGCTCCCATTATACCCTCAACTTTAGTGCTACATTCACTTCCTCTTGAGGTGATTGATCAATGATTGGAATCTCTTACTAGATTTTCCTTATTCTATGTTGCAACCATGTAAGGGCCCTTTGAGGGGGAGTCCTCCCTTCTCCTAGGCTTGAGGAATTGATGACAACATCTTGTGGATAATTTTTTAAAGGAAAACAAAGGTTTTCCCAAATTTTTCTCCCAATCACACACTACATTGAAGGGTGTGAGGTTAAATAGGGTAGAGTTTGTAATTGTTTAGGTTGGATCATTGGATACTCTTTTATGCTTTACAACTTGGTTGTAGTTGTATTGGTTCTTGATTCATATCCTAGCTATAGTTGTTACATTTGTATCCCATAGGGTAAATTTTTGTGCATCCTTTGAACTAGGGTCATCCCACAATAATGGATCCCAAACTTGCGACATCTTGATTTTTGTCTAAAATCATATATTTTTTGGAAAAAATAATGATTTAAGTCTTGAGGGGTTCCATCTAAAGGGTTTTAATTTAAGAGGGTTAGATAAGACTCCCTTAGATCAAAAACCCTTGGTTATAACCTCTCTAATCTTAAATCACACCCACAATGGAGGCTCCTTTACACCTAACAAAATGATGATGAAAAACCATATTTTCTTTACCTTTTAAGGGATCAAATAAAGTCATTCAGAAATTATATTTTGTATGTAGCCCTTATTATAAGATTTCCAAGAAGTATAATTTTAAATATTTTTAATTTTGTTATTATATTTATATTTTATTTCTTGTGAATGTTGGTTTTTCACCAAACATCAATGTATTTGTTTCATACACATGAAAAAATAGAAAAATAGAGTAAAAACTTCTAAAAAATATGTGTGCACTAGGTATTAATGTCCTTGTTTCAGATTTTTTTAATTTCAATGCATACAAAACAAGTTATGCATTACGAAATACATCCATGTCCAAATCATAATTACTTTGACTTCAAAAATTTATTAAAAAATATACAACAAAAATTATGAAAAAAATCCAAGAACTAAGTATTGATTTTATAAAACTATATTTTAAATTTTTTAAGCTATCCTTTTAATAAAAAATTTATGCATTATGACATAAGTGCCATTTTTAAAAATGTTGTTTATTATAAAAAACAAGTTACTAAAACTTACATAAAAAAATCACAATTTATTTCTAATTTTATTTATTTATTTTAGAATCTGCACACAAATCCTCAAAAACCACTAGTTCATATCATCTCCAAATTATTAATGGTTTAGTTTCTATAGGTTTCATAAAGTGAAAATTTGGTAAAAAAATGCTGATTTTAATGTGCTACTTTGGCCAAAAATTGGGACACAATATTGCGGTCTTACCCTCCATCTATTGTATATAATTTATAGTTCCTTTAAAATTAACTTACCTTAATAAAAAATTATAAAAGTATATGCAATAGTCTTCAATAGAGAAATCCATGTCTCCAACTAAGCTTTGCAAAATATACATGTTAAAAATATAATATTTGCAACACAAACAAGGACATAAAACATAAAACCTGCAAACAACTAGGTTAGAAAATTACAAACATGTCTATGGAAAAATTACATAATGAAACCTTGTATGGTGAGAAGAAAGTGATGTGTAGAATGTTTGATTAAGAAATAATAACTAATGTGCATGAAGAGAAATCAAGATAGTTGATACATAAGAAAATGCATGAGTCAAGTTCTAGCTTATTCTTTCACTAAGAATCATGGGAATAAAATGCATGAATCAAGGTTCAACTTACTTTATTGCTAGGAACAATAAAAAATATATTGGAAAAATCTATCACTTGTATTACCATACTCTATTGTAATAACCCATTCTAATTATTGATCAAGATGGGAAGTTCCTTGGGTGGTGGCGATGACGGTGGTGATTTTTCAAATTTTGAAAAGGCGAGAGATCAGGATGATGCTTCAGGCGGTAATGGTGGATAGTGTGTTGATGCAAGGGTGATGTTAGGTGGAGCCTTTGCTGCAGGTAAGCTGAGTGGGTTCCCTCTTGCGGATAACATTTTTTTTGACAGGAAAGAGGCTTCGAAGAGTGTGTGTCTGATGCACTCCCTGGTGCCTGGCTCTGAAAAGGCAATACCTGGTTTTGAAAAGTCAGGGAATGGTTTGTCTTCAGATGGTTATGATGGGAATCCTAATGTGGAGGGTCTTGGGCTTAACAATACTAAGAATGCTTTCTTGTCGAGCTCCTCTCTTGAATGGACAAATCTGTTTGGCTCTAAGCGTAAAGGAAAAAGTTCTTTCCCTCCAGTGCCTTTTGTTACTAATAAAAAGACCGAAGAGTACTTTGTGTCTATTCCAAACTCTATTGTTGAAAAAATAATGTCTAATATAGACATGGCTCTATTGGGTAAATTTGTTGGTCCTCAATCTCACATTGAGCTAGTGCAGAAGTTTACTTTAAATCATTGGAAACCTAAAGGACAAGTTGATGCGGCTGCTATGGCCAAAGGTTTCATCTCTTTTTCCTTCAACTGTGAAGATGATATGGTGATGGTGTTGACGGGTGGCCTGTGGTTCCTTGGAAAGTCTTCTTTGATGTTGAAGAAGTGGGAACCGGGCTTCAATCCGAACTTGTTCTCTTTCTCGGATGCTCCAGTTTGGGTTAGGTTGCCTGGCCTCACATTGGAATTTTGGGATGAGGAGGTGTTTAAGGGGATTGCCAACATGTTTGGCTGTTTGTTTTCAATAGACCAAATGACGCCTTCTAGGAAGCAACTGGTTTACGCCAGGTTTTGTGTGAATGTGGAGCAATCAACTGATTTTCCTTCTATGGTTAAGATTAACTCAAAACTTGGGGTGTGGGAGCAGATGGTTGAATTTGAGCTGAATCCATTTGCCTGCTTTCACTATAAAAAAGTTGGCCACTAGGCTAAAAAATGTCCTCTCAAAGTACCTAAGCAAATGAATAAACAATGGAGAGAGATAGAGAAACCCCCAGCTTTGGAGGTGGAATCTATTACAACTCCTACTTAGGAGGTGGAGCCTGATGGGTGTGCCTTCCTTGAAGGTTCGTGAGGACATACTTCTGGATGAGGTTGATAAGGTGGATTCTCTTCCTACTCTGGGGGAATTGAATCAAGATATGGGATAGGTTGAAAATGTATGCTTATCCCCTGTGTTTAATGAGGTAAGGTCTGTGGTATTGGAGGAAAATCATTCTTCTATGATTGTTGAATCTAGTTCCCCTCCAAGGGGGGGATTCCTTAAAGTGCAGTGTTGAAAATAGAGGGGTTGGAGTTGAAGCCTAAGGTCAAGGAGTTTGAGGAGATGAAGGAAGTGGACAATCCACCTTACATTTAGGTTTGTGGGCGTAATAGGAAGAAAAATTCTCCTTCGCCAGGAGTTGTGACAAGGAATAGGAAGAGGACAGACTATGGGTCGGAGCTGCATGGTAGAGGTCGGCCCCTAACTAATGTTGTTAGGGAAAAGGAGAGTCAGATGGATATAGCTAATGGCACACAAAGAACTCTACTAGATATGTTCTCTAAGAGCACTTCATATAAACTCCCATGAAGATTATCTCTTGGAATATGAGGGGTTTGAATCACCCTTATAAGCATGATCTCCTAGCTAATCTGGTTAGAGATCATCGCCCTGATATTGTTTTAATCCAAGAAACTAAAATGGGTTTGGATAAACTTTCTAGGTTGAATTTATGAAGCTTTTCAAGGACTATGGTATGCATTTCTCTGAGGCGGTTGGTGCTTCTGGTGGGATTGTGAATTTTTGGAATCTTTGGGTGATTAGAGGTGTGGAGGTGCTCAATGATAGTAATCATGTGGCTACTTCTTTTTTCCACCTTCATGATAAGTTTTCTGGACTTTGTCTAATATTTATGCTCCTAATTGCAAGAGTACCAGAAAAAAGCTTTTGGGGAATCTTGCTTCTTTTAAAGTTTGTCATAATATTGGTAATTGGTTGGTCATTGGAGATATCAATACTCCTCTACATGATGCTGATAAGATGCGTGGCTCACAGAATGTGGATGATAGTAGATATGACCTAACTCAGTTCATTAATGACTCGACTCTTCTTGATTTGGATTTGAAAGGGGCTTCCTTTACCTGGTTGAATAGGCATGTGGGTAATGCCCTTATCGAGGTTAAGCTAGATCGTGCTTTTTTATCCATTGAATGGCTTGTCCACTACTCTTCTTCCCTCTCAGCTCTTACTGGACTAGGATTGGATCACTTCCCCTTGGGTCTATCTATGGACTTGTTGGGTGGCAAGAAGAAATTTCCTTTTAGATTTGAGAAAATTTGGACTTGTCATCCTGATCTGGGTAATTTGGTTATTGACCAGTGGAATATTAATGTGGATGGGTCAATTATGTATAGAGTGGTTAAAGAGTTGGCTAATGTTAAGTTTAATGCTAGAAAATGGAACCATACCTCTTTTGGTCATATTTTTATGGAGAAAGATGGGGTTTCTAAGGGGCTTCTCTCTGTTTAGCAACTCATTCAATCATCCAGGTATGATCAAGATGTGATGCTGAAGGAAAATTTTCTACTGTCCAAGCTGCATAATATAATTGCGAAGGAGGAATAATTTTGGAAGCAAAATTCAAGGATCATGTAATTCAAAAGTGGTGATAGAAATACTAAGCTTTTTCATATCTCTACATTGAAACACAGGGCTTCTAATCGGATCAATCTGATTAACTTTAATAATCAAGCTTTAGAGAAGGATGTTGATTTGTAGCTTGCTACTGCTTCCTATTTTTCTCAGCTACTTTCAGTGGAGGGAGATCTTGATTTGGCCTATCAAGAGGATATTCTAAGGGATATTATCCAGCTGGTGGATGAGGAGCTCAACAGGCAACTAGTTTGTATTCCTTCAACAGATGAAATTCGGTGTGTTGTTTTTTCCTTTGAAGGTAATAAGGCTCCGGGCCCTGATGGATTTCCCATGTTCTTTTTTCAGTATTTTTGAGAAACTATTGTGAGAGATGTTGTTGTGGCTACTAAGGAGTTCTTCAAAATGGGTTCCCTTTTAAAGGAGCTAAACTCCTTTATTGTTTTGATCCCTAAAAAGCTTGGTGCTTCTTCTTTTGAGGAGTTCCATCCTATTAGTGTTTGCAAATCGATCTATAAGATTTTATCCAAGGTTCTGGCTTTGAGGTTGAAATTATTTTTGCCTATCATCATTTCTCCTTAGCATAATAGCTTTGTGGCTGGTAGGAAAATTTTGGACTCTATTCTCACTGTTCATGAGAATATCCACTCTCAAACTATCAATAAATAGGTTGGGTTTATCCTCAAGCTTGATTTGCTTAAAGCTTATGATAGAGTGGATTGGGGTTTTTTGTCTAAGATTCTTCTCTCCTTTGGTTTTGGGGAGAAAATGGTGGCTCTAGTGCATCAACTTATTTTGACTCCTCGGTTTTCTGTGCTCATCGATGGGTCTCCTTCTCCCCTCTTTGATTGCTCTAGGGGTTTGCAGCAAGGGGACCTTATCTCTCCCTTCTTGTTTATCATTATGGTTGAGTCTTTGGGTCGTCTTATCCAAAGATTTGTTAATTCTGGTCTTATGACTGGGTTAACCCCCTCTTCTACTAACCTTGTTTTCTCTCATCAAAAATTTGTGGACGATTCTCTTTTGCTTGGGCAGGCATCTATTAAGGAGCTAAGGCTATCAAATGGATTATGCAAATGTATGAGGCTACATCTGGGCAGAAGGTTAGCTTATAGAAGAGTGTGATTTTCTTTTTCAACTTTCTGATTCAAAGACAAATTAGGATTGCTATAATTTTGTAGTGTCAAATTGGTGAACTTCCTGCTTCTTACTTGGGGCTCCCTTTATGCTCTAAGGCTCCTGATTCCTTATGGAGGGGGTTGATTGACAAATTTAATTCCAAGTTGGTGGGATGGAAGGGAGCTTTGTTGAGCCAAGCTGGTAAATTTCAGTTGATTAAATCCACCTTTCAGAATATTTCGGTCTATACTCTTAGTCTCTTTCACATGCCAAGGAAATTTGTGGATATCTTGGAAGGAATTCAGAATTTTTTCCTTTGGACAGGTGTTGAAGATAAAAAAGAATTCATTTGGTTGCTTGGGATGATTTTTGTTGACCTAAAAAGGCTTGCGGGTTGGGAATCCATAAAATTAGAACATTCAACACTTCCCTTTTGGGTAAAAAGTTGTGGAATCTTTTGTTGGCCAAAAGTTAGTGGGAAAAAATTGCTCGGAGAAAATACTTACATGGTGTTGATGGGATTAGAGATTTTCTATCTCATGAATTTAATCCTTTGTATGGTTCCATGTTGTGGAATTATATGTTGAAGGCTCGAAGGCTTGTAGCTAAGGGTCTCTTTTGGTAGTTGGGTAATGGGAGGAGTATTCTATTTTGGGATTTTAATTGGTTTGGTAATGGGCCACTCAATGATGAGCCATGGGCTCTACCCTTTATGGACCTTTGTGTGCAACAGTTTGGCAGATTTATTGCTGACTATATTGATGGAGGTTGTTGGAGGAAGTTGCATGAGGTGGACTCTGGGCTGGAAATTATTTATAAGGCTATTTCTTTGGTTCATATTCCTTCTACTTTTTCTCCTGATAGGTTTGTTTGGAAGCCTTCCTCTGTGGGTAACTTCTTTGTTGCTTCAGATTTTCATTTCAATGATTCCTTTATTGGCCCATTGCCTTTCTGGGCTTCTGTTTGGTCCTCAAGATTGATCCCTAAGGTCAACATTTTCTTTTGGCTCTTCTATCAAAATAAAATTTTATCTACTAACAATCTGATTAAAAGAGGTTTTTTTTATGCCCAATAGATGCTTTCTCTGTGAAGAGGAAGCGAAAAACACTTGTCATTTGTTGATTGGGTGCAGATATGTTGGTGTGATTTGGAAGCATGTGGTCTCACTTTGGAACATTAGCTGGGTGTTTCTTGGTTCTGTCAAAGATTTATGGTTTCAATGGGTTGGCCCTTCTATTAATCCAACTTTGCAGATCTTGTGGTCTCTTAGTTTGCCTTATTTTATTTGGGGGGTGTGGTTGGAGCGAAACAACATAATTTTTATAAATTGTACTCTTCCAGCTTTAGCTGTGGCCCATAAAAATTTTGCGGGAATTAAGTTAAACTTTCTTTCTAGAATTTCCTTTTATGTTGGTCATAAGATTAATCTTTGTCCCTATGATATCTCTATTGCTCAAAAGTGGAAGTTGCCTTGTGATATATATCTTCTGGTCTCTAAAGGGAAATATTCAAGAGAAGATGTTGCTTGGAAGGCGCCACCAGATGGTTGGGTTAAGATGAATTTTGATGGTGTAGCTAAAGGAAATCGAAGACCTGCAAGATGTGGGGGAGTGATTAGAAATTCTAAGTGTAGGATTGTCTTTGTTATGGCGCTCCCTTTGGGAATCTAGACCAACCACTATGTGGAGGTGGCTGCAGTCTATCATGAACTCAAATTGGCTCAAAGCAAAGGGTATAGGAAGGTCTGGGTGGAAGGTTACTTTCTGAATATTATAAACAATTTGAAGAATGGCTCACCTCTGTCTTAGACTATTGAGGCCTTAGTTAGGGACTCTATTGGAATTATCAATTCCTTGGATAATGTTTATATCTCTCATATATTAAGAGAGGGAAATATGTTAGCTGATTTCTTTGCTAAATTTGGTGTTAGAGAAAAAAAGGAGTGGGTTTTAAATGATCCTATTCCTTTTGAAGCATTGACTATTATTAATAATGAGTGCTAATCTTATGCCGATCTTAGCTGGCTTTGAGGGGTGCATTTCCTTATTCACGTGGTTGAATGTTTTGAATGAGGATGTTAAAGTTATGAGTATGGGTGACGACTTTCACAAGGACTAGAGTTATAATTCATTATTGCATATTTGTCCTTTGGATGGCTTCGTACGGATTCTGGGTGTTTTTTGCCTTAGTTTCAGGAGTCCTTTGCTGATTATTTTTTCTCTGGGTGGTGTTTGTCATAGTCTCCTTAGGTTTCAGTTGGGTGCTTCGCTTCTATTTATGATGGGTGGGGACAAAAATTATGCCGAGCCTAAGTCCTATGTTTCTGCTAAGTAGGGGAAGGAGGTGTGGGATATTTTAGAGAAGGGTGGCTTAATCATGTATATGGAGAAATTGCATGGTTACAATCGTCAGGTCACCGATTTGGTTGCTCAAGGGTGGAATTGGAGAACCTTGAATTTGGGTGGTAGGGAAGTTGTGGTTGACAAAGAATTCATAGCCCAAATTACTAGCTTGGCTATGTAGGGTATGAAGATGTTCAGAGACAAAAAAGAATTGTAGGATGCGATGTCTATTTTCTTCAAAGGGAATGAGGCTGTTGTTTTGAAAAAGGTGAAGAGTGGTGGTTATCAAAGGAGTTCATTGAAAGTGTTGTGGCATGATGTGGCTGAAGATATTATGAGGTATGTCACCTTGGAAGGCAGGTATATGATGATTAAAAATTACCATTTCCTTTTGCTAAACCATTTCCGACATAAGAAATGGGTTTCCTTTCCTTACTATTTGTTGATGTTGCTTGACACGGGGATTAAGGAACATATGAAAAACCCCAAGAACCCTATCTTGCATGTGGGGTTAATTATCTTGATCTATGAACATGTCAAAGTTCATGAGGTGAATAAAAATATTGTGTCCCCGAAGGAAAATATTGCTAAATCCCGAGAGGGTTATGAGACAGATTCAAGAGACAAAAGGGCTAGGAAAAAATATAAGAAGAGGAGGATTATTTTGAGCAAAGAGTTTGAGTCTGATAGGGATGATGATGCTAACTACGTCCCAAATTCATATGCCTCTTTTGAGGAGGGCCTCTCTTCCCTTGTTCTGAGTAAAACTGGGAATAGGAAGATGAATGCTAAAGAGGGTTATATGACTTGCAATGATGATGTGGTTGTGAATGCTCATCCTAAGGGGGTTAAAGACAAAAATAAGCTTTATGGGGAAGCTTCCTCTACTCCCCCAGTGACTAGACAAGTGTAGGAGATTAAGGAGGGGAACTGAAAGAGAAGGGTGTTGAGAACTGATAGCCAAATCTTGGAGAAGGGTTTCCCTCTTTCCTTGGATGGAGGTATCTTTGGTGAGGCCTCTCTGAGTGCTAAAATTGGGATGAAGCAGGGGAAGGAAAGGGTTGTGGGTGGAGGACATGCTGTGGGAACTAGAAAAGTGGATGGCGATAAGATGTTGAAAAGGAAGAATGTTGTGGAGGAAATTGCTTGCTCCATTCGAAAGATGAAGACTCCTGTCTCTGATGGAAAAAGTAACAATATTTCTGATGATAAGGTTCATATTATTTCTTTTAATGAGGATGTTGTTGTGGGGAAATAGATTGAAAAATTTGATAGGGAGGAGTTGTCTGATGTGCTGGGCTCTGCCCGTGAGAGTGCTAATGTGCAGTTTAAACTTTTTAAGTGGTTCTTTCATGAGATTAATAGGATTAATGTTAGAATTAGAGGTGTTTCTAGTAAGGCTAAAGACTTTGCTATCTAAAGCCAAATTGATAATCTAATGGAGTCTCTTAATATTTTGACTAATACTGTGGTAGAGGAAACCATTAATTTGAAACAAAATTTGGAAGGTAGAATCTTATCCCTTAAGGATAAATTTGATAAAATGTGGAAAGTTGTGATGAAGAGTGGAGATGTCTCTAAGGTTTTGGGCATTTTAGATTCTGCCAAGGTGATCTCCCCTATGATTATTGTGAAGAAGAGAAAAGAGACTATGTTTGCTGATGATACTACTGCTAGGGGTAAGCTGTTGGATGTGGGTTATGCTGGTGAGAAGGATGTTGTTAAAGGTAGTGTTTTGAGTGATGAGGTAAAAACTAGTGGGTCAGGGGTCAGAACTAGAAACAAAATGAAAGCTCAGGCTGGGGCCTTTGGTATAGAGGTGTCTAATACTATGGATAATGTGTAGAAGATGGTTGCTACTGATATGGAAGCTATAGAGATTCTGAACAATATGTAGTGTTGTTGGTTGGCTACCTTCTTTTTGGCTACTTTTTGGTTGTTGATTCGTTGTTGTTGGAATGATTGATGTGTAGTTTTGTTTTCTTTCTTATCAACTTCCTTATTTTGTAAAGGGTTCCAGGCCCCTTCAAAACCCATTTTTAACCTCTAATCAAAACCCATTCTAATTATTACTTAAATATTAATTTGCAAAAATGACATTATGAATATTGAATTTTAAAAAGACATAACTTATAAAACTATTTTCTATCAGAGCAACACATGTTTAATTAAAATATGAGTCAATATATATATTCATTTCCAAATTTCAATTACAATACCAAAGTTGACTTGGCTCACTCGACCACAAATTCAATACAAAATACAATTTACATCAAGGTTAGATCATAATCCTTTGATTACTTGAAAACTTCCAAGGTTTCCTTTTGATGCTCGCTTCCACCGGTGGATGAGAACATGGCTTAGGCACTTTACCACCCAACCATGAAGCTTACGCTTCCAAAAAATTCTTCCTACTCAAAGAATACCTAACCTTGCACGAAAAATTTAGCAAGAGAACAATATGCAAGGTGGAATTTGGGGTGTGCCTAACATCAACATGCATCTCTATCGATGGTTAGAAAAATGCAAGATCTATGCTAGGAATGGCAGAGAGCATCATCACATATATGTCCATTCATACATAATGGGCTAACTGCTTGGCCAAGCATTAAAAAAAAGTTGCAACAACAAAAGATAAGTTTTGGATAAAGAAAAACCTATACCCTCTCTACTCCATTTCGACACCCATCTCGGAAGGTAACTTTAAAAAACACGAGTATATTACTTAGTAACTTTCTACCCTCTACTAGCATCTACCCTGAGGTGCTCTAGTATACTTAGGTATTTCTATTCTACTAAACAAAGAGAATATTCTTTAACACATATCAACAGAAAAGTAATTCAGTCTTCTTTATTCAAAAACTTGAGAAATTTAGAAGGATAAATCAAGTGGTTCTATTCATTTCATTATATATTCAGCTCATACATTAAATTTTCACATGATTACATTCAATGTCTTCTACCACTTCATATTTAACATAAATCAGTGTACATAATAGAAGAAAAATAAGTAAAATAAGTATCAAAACAAGGTAGGTCACAAGTATGCGTATGTACGTAGACAAAGGTCTATATGCATACACATATGTGCCAACTTCAAATAATATATTTTTCATACATTCTCAAGTAAATATCATTATAACATATTGCTTTTGTTCAAATTATTGTTTTAGATTGTCATATCAATTGACAGTTATACAAGGTGTAAATTTTCCTTTTCAAAGAAAGAAGAAGAATATATATTTTTAAAATAGTTACTTCATACTTGTACACTATTTGTATCATAACCATGTTGTTTATAGAATTTTTCATGAAACTGTGTCAACGTGTCTCATAAATAGTTTCAAGTCAACCAGTGTTACATGTATTCAACCAAGAGTAATATCATCTTGGACATATAAATTTATATAAAGAAGTTAAACAATACTGGTATTTTTTTGTGCAAAGTAAAGGAATTGAATGACTTGTTTGTCATTTTGAAATAATAATACACATATAAAACTAGAACAATTTTATTATTGTTTGAGTTATGGAGAAACCCACGTTCATATTTTTGACAGTTTATAAAATACATTCATGCCACTATTGTTCTAAGGAATGACTAAAAGTCGAATGACTGTTTCTTTTTA